>ML860171.1:0-19960 GCA_009831015.1 Picea engelmannii
AGAGGAGAAAGGCTCCATTTGACCTTGTAATGATACTTATCACACATAGGGTATAACCCTCGTGGCTCTCCCAGTCAACCAACTAACAACGCCGAGAAGAATCAATATGACCCACTACACGACCATTGGAATCATGAAGTAACCCCAATACCCAAGTGAATAATGCGCAGTGACACAGCACGTTTTAAACTCATTAAAACCCCATAAAATCCAAGACTAGGTATGGTGATACAATGCATGAAGGCAATCGTCTAGTCTAGACCAAATGAAACCCTCCACTAAACCGGCAAGGATGACAGAGAGCCTTTATGGCTGCTAATACTCAGAATGACCCAATACACTGTAACTTCAGACATTATCACAGAGAAAGCCACCAACAATTCATTCAATAAAAATCACAATTTTTCACAGTTTCCATACTTAAGGAAAAAAACAAACCCATACACACGAGCCAATATCTACTTCATAACCAGAGCAGACTCGTGGATGGAAAAAAAAATACATACATGTAATCAAATCACCTTAAAACGCGAGTTAGTCGAGTGGTTCTCCCTCTGCTTGAAAGTTGGAGCATAACCACAACAACACAGTTGAACAATAACCCAATTAGGGTAGTGTCCATTGGAGGGAGTAAGGGTGACGTGCAGTAAATGCACATCGCCTCCATCCCTTGTCCATTAATTCATTAGTACATGCCAACAAGATTCCCATTAACTCAATTAATTAAACCATGTATCGAAACCATCACCCACTAAAACCAATAGCATGACCCATATCAAACTTATGCCATAACATAAATCACCACTTCATATAACTCAATCAAATTGCATAACCATTAACTTTCTAGCTAGAGTTCAACCATAATCATTTTAACTTCCATGCATGTAGCATAGCGTATTTTCATATTTAGATCCCTTTTCCTTTTGCATTTGTTATATTGTTTTTTCCTTTTTCCAACTGCTCTTTATGTATTGTTACTAACATGCCTATTGTGCAGGTGTCCCAAGAACAGATAACAATGGTATCAATGAATAGCATAGGCCGATGTAACATAAAATTAGAGCTTAGAACATAACAATCCTTATTCATCATTTACTTGTCGCACATAGAACCAACACATAATAAGCCCAATCCATCGCCAATAAAAGCAAGATCTCATCTACCATGTAAGCAGTGTTGAACAGTAGCACAAACATCAAATATGAACCAAGTCTGATCTCCAATCTACAAGGGGGTCCCACCTACTAGTATTATTTAGCTTTATAATAATAGGCTTTAGCAACTCTTTGCGAGTGAAACTTCGTTGTGATTTTAATCATCAACACCTATCACATATCTGAAACAAAGGATGAAGACACATATGAGTTTTACCACTACCCCTTCATAGAGTCTATGGGATAACTTCCTCCATCAGAATTTTGACTCTGCTCAAATTTTGGATCAACAACAATACTTAACAATACTTGAATAAGAAACTCTATCATATTAATGGTGAATATCTTGATCAAAATCTAAGTTTTACAATAATTTTATACCCTTTCATAGAAAATGGGACAATAGATTTGAGATAAACAAAATTTTGTAGTTTTATAAAAATATACAATTTTTCTTTAATAAACATTATGAAATACAAAAATTTAACATTTATTTATGTTTTTCATTCCTCTATTGAGTTACTTTCATTACTCACATTGTTTGCATGGCTCATTTATTCATCACTTAGGGACGTCATACTTGCCTCGATTTCAATGTTCTTCTAAGTAACTTGATTCTTAACATCTTGATCTTCCATATGCAAACATGGAAATCAAGTGTAACTATGAGTGTATCAAAAATTACAATATAATATCCCTCACTGCAAACATTTGTATTTTTTTATTAATATCGCATTGTTAATGGTTTAGATATAAGTGATTTATGGAAATTGATAAACTCAGCATAGAAATCACTACTTCATAAACAATACACATTTTTTCAAACCCTACCTCATGTTGGTTGTCATCGAATTTTACGTTGACTCTAATCCATAATTTGTTTACTACAAATTTTATACATCATAAGAAAGTTTAGGTATAATCCTAAGAACTTCTTGATGTTTCAATATTTCTAAAATAAAGAATGAAAATAATATAGCTACTTACAAACATCTCTTGTACCCTTTGACACTCCATGAAAATATCACATAACATATTCATTCTAATAATGTTAGTAAGCACTTTATAGAAAAACAATCATGATAATTGTAAATTAATTATAATATAAAAATCAAAACAAATATATGAAATAAAAATTAGTAAGAAAAATGTGATTACTCATCACAATTTTCAGGTCAACTTATTTCTTCTTTGTTATCTTATCTTATGTTTGGAATAAATTTTTTTTAGATGTTTTTTTCTATAAAAATAAAACACAAAAATTGAAAATGTGTCATCGTCAAGCTTCTATCATCTACTTTATCTTAATATAAAACTTGTTTAATGAAATGTACAGTATAAGGAAAAAAATATAAACACAATATATTTTAAGAAAAAATAAATATATATATAGAGAAAGTGTTATTCATATATAAAAGAAAGTCATATGTTATCATGGAAAATTTTAGGGGCGAAATTTCGTCCATGGAAGAAATTTAGACTCTTCAAATTTTGGTAGGGTGAATTTTAAATATTAAAATAAAATCTATATTAATATCAATTCGCTCCCGCTTTATTTTTAAAACAATATTAATTATATATTTAGCCTCAAAATGGCGGTCGAATTTTAAATATTAATAACATTTTCGCCTTGGAAAAATGGCGGTCGATCCTCCCTTTCACCCGATTTCTGGGAGTAGCCATTGATCTTCTAGAGTTTAGCCCATAGTTTTAGATTTTTCACAGGACCAAGGACCATGATTCACCTCGATTTGGGAATAGCCATTGGCCTTATGGAATTTTCTCCCACTGATTTGGAGTTTTTACAGAGGATGCCCCCAATTTGGAGTTTTTACATGAATTCTCCTGTGGGTTTCGGAAAAAATTGCCACAATTTGATGGTGATTCACAATATTAATAGATCCAAGTGGTTCACCTTGAAATATTCAACCATACCTAGATTGAAATCTTCAAAGGCCAAGTTCCAACTCAAAATTCTATTGTCAAAATTTGCAAATTACAGGAGGAGAAAGAATTGAGTTCTTTCCATCTTCTCGATCGCTCTGTGTCAACATTTCTAGTTTCCATCTTCTAGCACCTTGATATCAGGTAAGTGGCTTATGAGCCCTCTATGCAACTCAGGGACAATATTAATATCTTATCATTTATGGGTTCATGGTTCTTCACTCTGCTAGTAGCAGAGTTGTTTTGGGAATTCATTAAGTGCATATGCTAGCAGGGATTATTCTTATCAGTGATAGAGACCACCCAAACTCTAGGATAGCATAGGATTTAGATCATGACGAATGATTATTTGGGTTAGTGATTGGAGTATATTAGTAGTTCTGTGTTTAAGTTTTTTAGCTTACCCATAGTTTGGATAAATTACCTGGGCATTTTTAAATCATTCTCACAAGCTAGTGTTGAAACACGGTGTTTCAAAATAATGTTTTAGTACTGAGTTGCCCAATGCTCATTGCAATTTTCTTATGTTTTTCCACACACAAGTTTCCTCCTTATCAGTGATAGAGCCCACCCAACCTCCAAGAGAGTATAGGCTTCAGGTCATGATGAGTGATTTTTGGGTTATTGATTGGAGTAGATCAGTAGTTATGTGTTTAAGTTTTTGAGCTTACCCACAATTTGGATAAATTACCTGGGTGTTTTTAAATCATTCTCACAAGATGGTGCTAAAACATGATGTTTCATCACAAAGTTTTAGCACAGTGTTTTAGTATGATGTTTCAGCACCGTGTTTCCCAATGATCATTGCTTGTGTGTTTCCATGCACAAGTGTCATCTTGATCAGTGATAGAGCCCACCCAGCCTCTAGGATGGCAGAGGCTTCAGGTCATGATGAGTGAATGTTTGGGTTAGTGATTGGAGTATATCATTAGTTATGTAGACTATGTTTAATACTTTAAGTTTTTGAGCTTACCCATAGTTTGGATAATTACCTGGGAATTTTTAAATCATTCTCATAAGATGGTGCTGAAATATGATGTTTCAGCATGGTGTTTCCCAATGCTCATTGTTTGTGTGTTTACACGCACAAGTGTCATCCTAGTCAGTGATAGAGCCCACCCAAGATCCAGCCTCTAGGATAGCATAGGCTTCAGGTCATGATGAGTGAGTGTTTGGTTTAGTGATTGGAGTAGATCAGTAGTTATGTAGACTATGTTTAAGTTTTTTAGCTTACCCACAGTTTGGATAAATTACCTGGCATTTTTAAATCATTCTCACAAGCTATTGCTGAAAAATGGTGTTTTAGCACCATGTTTCTGAAATCCCAATGTTTGTGTGTTTCCATGCACAAGTGATAGAGCACCCACCGATCATACTAGATTTCCAAGCAAGAATATAATCCAAATAAAAAGTAATGCAATTCTTCCCACAAAGCTACAATTTCACATTCCTAAATCCATTTTAATTGAGAAAATTCCATTCAAATGCATGTTTGTACTTGTGTGGATATTGCAGTATCAAGACCATGTCACGCATCGAGATAAACATAGTTATATATAGTTTTAGATAGATGTGGCATGCCTAGAGTGAGTTTGTGTCGAAAAGTGAGAAAGAATGAAAAATCTAATGCATACATTTCTACAAAAACTTCATATGCATCTCATACAGTATATTCATTTGTTGGTATTATAATTTCATACAAGCATTTCCTCAGCCTGTTTCTATAGCCTATATCATATTTTACTTCTTACTATGCTATTAACATAAAAATAATGAAAGATAGTTATCCATATGGCCATTTTTCACCATGAAAATCAATTAACCAAACTTTTCCACAATCCACTCCAGGTTTTTCCTAACCCACCATATATTACTATTTCAACCCAGTTATAACAAAACACATAAGAACCCAGGTCCAAAACCAACCTTACTAAATCTACTCTCAAATTCCAATTCAAGTTGTAAACGTCAAATAATCACATACTGATGAAATCAAATGGAGATAGAAAGTGTTACTCCTACTTTGTAGAGAATCTCTGTGAATTTTTGTAGCTAGGATCTACATGCAAGGAACTTATCCCCAATTTTCTAGTTATAATATAGGTTTTAACTTTTCCACCATAAATCACATGCTTGAATGGTCGAAAGTGAGGCTTATTGAAAATTCAAAATTTAGCAAGCAGAAAAATGAGCTTTTTCCCTTTCACTATCTTCTCTTTCAACCTACATACACCTTGACTAGATTCCCAGTTCTAATGAATGGAACCATGCTCCGTATCCTAATCTATTTCCTTGTGCCAGTTATATTTTTTCCACCATAAATCCCATGTTTGAATGGCCGAAAGTGAGGATTATTGAAAATTCAAAATTTATCAAGCTGAAAAATGGGCATATGTTTTTTCACCTCAATTCACTATTGTTCCAGATTTAGTAATTGCCAATTCAGTTAAGTTTTCTATCCATCTAGATTTCAATTCAGTTCAGTTACACAAATTCATGATATGTTCTTAGAGAATGGCTCCAATCCCTAGGTATTTAGTGTGCATGCATGAGGAGCTGAGTGAGGGTGCAGAGTTTAAGAAGGAGTGCTCAGTGTACATGCATACATGCCACAACCATTCTCTAATTGAGATGAATTAACTCGAACACTTTTATCCATTTGATTAGGAAGTAGGCTTAGGGTTTGAGGATGCTTCTTGCATGTGTCAAGTTTACTATTTTCATATCTGCAAGTTTGTTGTTCATATTATCAATAATATGTGTTTGTAGGTGAATGTACTCTATAGCTATTATTTGTAGGTGAATGTACAAAAATACAAATCATCATCATTGTTTGACATGGCATAGCATGAAAATCATAATATATCATCACAGTTGATATAGGATGATATATCAACTCTATGGCCTAAGTTTCTAATTTTTAACAAATTATCAACCTAAAACCAACGTATCACAAGAAAAATAGTTTTTAAAAATGGATTTTTATTGATGTGGCATTATTTTGAGCCAATAATAATATGCAAGATAAAAATGACTTGTTGTATGCTAAAGTTATTTATTTTTAGATAAGTAATGTTGGTTTTGTTGAGAATAATTGAGTTCTTAAAATTGATATATATCTTGCATTTGTGTTGACTTACCAAATGGATGACTAATTTTATATTATTTTTCTCATGCAGGTTTCACTTTTGGTTTCTAGATCAATTTGAAATTCTAATTGTGATAATTTCAGTGAGATGTCAAACAACAATCGTGGAAAGAAAACATCAAAACAGAGGGATGTATTTTGATACTTCCAAAAGCCTCAATCCAAGAAACTATATTCTCTTCATGATTCAAGCTCTTTTGAGCAACCCCTCAATGAAAGAGATGGAAACTCTTCTGAGAATGCATCCAGTATCCATATAATAGATGATGAAATAGGTTCCTCTAGCGATCAAATTGAGATGAATGCAAATTCACCAGAAATTGACAATAACAATTTTGAAGTTTTTTCCTTGGAAGGAAATACAAACCATTCACAATCATGGAAAAGGAAAAAGGCCAATGGGACATAGCGAGACAATTCCAATCAGAATGGGTCTCAAAATTTCCATTTATTGAACCAATACCTCCAACAAATGAGAAAGAGGCTTCACGAGAAGTTAGATTAATTACATGTAGTTGGAAACTTGGAAATACAGTAAAATTAAACATGAATTTAGATACAATAGAGAAGCGTGCAGGAAGGTGTATGATAAGGAAATTGTAAATGGTGAGGATAAATCTATTATCAGATGGAAATCTTCTAAGGAATGTCAACGTGTCAAATATGAATATGAATATAATAAATACTTAATCAGTAAGAGAAAACTCGAGGCAAGTAGAGGAACCATCACATCTCTATTTAGAAAGACGATGGAAATAAATTTGTTATCCAAGACGATGAAATTAAGAATTTCATTTCACATATTATCTAGAGGTTGTCCTATGAAAGATTATCCAATTTACAAGAACTTTATATATTTTATTGAAGTGACAATTTTTCCATCTTCTCATTGGTCAGTAACGAGTGGTTGGGAATGGGAAAAATATCTAGCTCAAGTAAAAAAGGATGATTTGAAAGAGAAGATTGCAAATGATAGGTTTTTTTCATTGTCTTTGGATGAAGTTATAGCTATTGATAATACTTCATGGATATGCATGAGAATTTATATGGTTAATGATCATGTTAGGAATTCATATTTACTTGGGATTTATAAAACGAGGGATAATTCTAGAGCTCAAAATATTTATGAACTTTTCATCAAGACTTTCAAGGAAATTGGTGGTATGGATCATTTAATGATTGTGAAAAAGTTGGTATGTGTCGAAGAATATGAAGAAACATTCATGCAAGGGAAAAGGGATGACCTTTGTTTCAAAATACAACTATGAGTTTCATCATTTATTATTAGTATTCATTGTATGGCTCAGAGAATGAATATTTAATTTAAAATAGTATGCAAGTTTCCAATGGTTTCAAAAGTTCAATATCTTGTACGTGAAACTCATGCATATTTTTGTCATAGTCCCAAGCGATTTAAAGAGTTTCAACAATGTATTGAGGGTGTTACTGATGGAAACAATCTACTAAAATATGTTGATACAAGATGGAACTCGTTGGATGGACCAACTCAAAGACTATTTAGTGAGTACCAATCCTTAGTAGGGGTGATGTATGAACATCTCTTCGGTGTAGAGAAAGCTCAAAATCTTCTCTTTTGATTAATTGATATAGAGTCATTATTAGCATTCGTTGGAATTCTTCCTATGCTTTATGAAATGAATGTCCTTGTGAAAATGTCTCATAGTCACACAATGTATATCACGACATACATACATATAAGAAAACTAGCATGTCTTCAATTGGATAATTTGTATACAATGCCAGAGT
Organism: Picea engelmannii; assembly: GCA_009831015.1. Taxonomy (NCBI): domain Eukaryota; kingdom Viridiplantae; phylum Streptophyta; class Pinopsida; order Pinales; family Pinaceae; genus Picea; species Picea engelmannii. The sequence goes on from ML860171.1 coordinate 8,014, forward strand.
CTTTCACAGGTCCAGCATTTAAAGGTTGGACAACTATCATCGATATAGAAAACATTGAAAATTATTTGAAGTTTGATGGAAAAGGAATACTATGTATGGTAGTGTGCAAGTATATGGTTCCATTTCATTATGTTAGTAAGATGGGATAACTCACTAAAGAGTGTCATGTTTCAAGAGACTAATTCAACAATGTTGTGATTTCAGTGAAGCGTAACTTGATAGAAATTGCAAAATCACTAGCATTAGAGATAAGGGAATGATTTCCTCGAGATGAATTATTGGAGGCCTGTCAAAAAGTTGGCTTAGGTTGACAGACATTTGGTATGGATTGTTGGTTTTCATTGATTTCAACCATTGGAGAGTGATATTATAGATTGATGTCAACCCTCAGTGATTGATGTTAACCCTTGGAGAATGTCCGATAGCACAAAGGTTTGGGTAATGTACCCAAGTTTGTTTGATGTATAATAGTATGAGTTTTAATATATTTGAAGGTAAGACTATTCTATATGGATATTACATGTCATTTCATTTCTAGTGGTGTGTGGAACGTCACATAACTCCTCACGGTTAGAGGGTTATGGCCATGTGAAGTTTGAGAACCCAGGTTTGGTTAATGGACCCAAGTTTGTTTGATGGATAATGGTATGCGTTTTGATATATTTGCAGGCAATACTATTCTAGATGGATAGTACATGTCATTCCATTTCCAGTGGTATGTGGAAGGTCACATAACTCCTCACAGTTAGAGATTTATCGCCATGTGAAGTTGGAGAACCCTCATGAGTCATCTAGAAGCCCCAAAAATTCAAAGTAGTCAAAGTGTTTGCCAAGAAGAAATTATTTAAATAACAAAGTGAAGTGATGAGTGTACTATAAATCAAATTGGATACAAAAGAAAGTATTTAAATAATAAATTTAATGGAGAAAATACTAAGTGGACAAGTGGTTAGAAGTGGGTTAACCCTAAAATAAGGAAAGTGGGTTAAGATGGTTAAAAGGTAACCCCTTGAGGAAGCTACATGAAAGTATAAATAAGAGGAAAGGATCTCTCATTTTAATCACACTTGAGAATATTGAATATCTACAAGTGACTAAGGTAATCATAGGATATCTAAGTCGAATTTTAGAGGGAAGGTGAAGTAAAGAAGGTTGAAATTCAAGGGAGGATAAATTCTTTTGATGATTCTTTCTAAGGTATGTTATTTACAGGTGATCTCACCATTTTTTCCATAACGTTTTTTATAGAATCATTCAGACCATGAAATTGGGATATCGTTGAGGAAACATATCCAAGTAGTTGTGGTAAAAATTCCATCTTCTGGGTCATTGTATTTTTCGAGTTACACTCCATGAAAAATAGGGTTTGTGACTAGTCCTTAACTAGTATAAAATAGGTGTTTCGGATAAAAACATAATAAATTCTTAATAACAGATCCAAATTCAGTAATACCAAATGTTTTGGTTATAGTACAGTATTTATTATTCTATGTACAATTTTTATATCCCTACAACAAATATTATGTGTGGGGCACGCTCTACAAGTTCGCTCTCTAGAATAAGCCAGAATTCAAAAAGGTATGCCATTTTTTCTATAACTCCTTTTCTGAGAGGTTCCAAGTAGTGACACCTGTAGGAATTGCATAAAACACATTGAAGAACATTGTGTAGTATTTTTAGATATTTATTCATTACATTTACATAGTTATGATTATTTCAAGTTAGGGTTGTTGACTACTCCAAAACTAGCCATGTGAGACTAAAGTAAAGTTTGATGAAAATGTTAGTCTCTTGTTGTTAAAGTTAAGGAAGGTTTGCAAGTATTTGATCATATACACCAGGTCTATTACAGATTTACAAATCAGATTTGGATGATGAAATTGATGAGGGATTTTGGTTGAGGTACATGTTGTGTACATGGTTGAGACAAGTAGTTGATGAGTTGGCACATACATGAGGTCTATAGTTGATGATGTTGATACATCTTTCATGCAGCACCCCTACCTCAGCAGGTTTTGCTTGACCTCCCGGTCTAAGGATCGTTCTTAATCTCCCCTTGAGCTGAAATGGCTCTTCGATTCCCAACTGGAATCTTCACACTTGTAACCACAAGTCCTTCTTAGGAGCTACGCTTGTGAAAACAAGCACTAGGCGAAAACTCTTACCCATGTGACCAACCAATGTGACCACAACCTTTATCCAAAAAGGTGTTTCATGAATCGCAATTTCGGGGGTATTGGTGTGATACAAATCCAACTCTCCACATCCACAAAACCCCAAAACCCGATGTGGGAACTCTCTTCAGGACCAGATCGGATGGTCCTATGACTTATCCTCGATCAACGGCCACGATTGTGTCACAACTTCATTTTTCGCGATGTTGGGATTGTTTGTGTAATGCAAACCCAATGCTCCAACTCTCGACTTCTGAAATGTTGAGATATGAACTCAAGAGATCAATGACTCTCATTGATATAGATCCAATGGATATTATTCCTCCTGGGCCTGTGAGCGTTGAAAGGTTATCATCCTTATCCTTCTCGTTGATCTACTAGATCCAACGGCTCATGGAATTTCGGTATTCATCCCTCCAAGAAATTCCACCATCCATTTAGATTTTCAATGGCTCCAAGCCAAAGGACTTGGCATCAATTCTTATGGGATCAAACTCTGTGTGGTGACTTCAACCTTTTTCTTTTCTTCGGATCCCTCGAAGTCTCTATCCCTTGTGAGCTTGGCTTCCACTGCAAAATCAAGAATTCCAAGGGTTCTTTGCATGCACTCCTTGTGGCACTCACGATAACCTCTGGTTATCTGACGTCTTCCTCTTATGTGTGCTCCTTGCAATAGAAATCCTTCAACCCCTCACTTGGGTTGGAAAATTATAATAATTCAACCTGCCTGTGCACTCCTTGCGCAACTCTATGTTATACTCGTACTTATGTTGGTATGAGAAAAATGGTATCTCTCCTGAGATTTTCTGAGGTAAAACTCAGAATCTGTTAACGCACTCTTTGTGTGACCTTCACTGCACCCCTTACAGGAATTCTCAGGAAGAGAAACAATTGAAACTCATTCTCTCCCTCTCAAAGACTTCATACATTCAATCATGAAATCATACATACACACACAGCACTGAAAAAAAATGCATAACAGATACTGGAATTAACTGTAAACATGCCATTAGGAGATGCAAATATAATTCACAAACACCATAAAATTTGGACCAAAGCTTCCTTATATTAATCTAAGTGCATTTGTACATGGGTTCTATAGCATCAATTATCTTCTTATACACTCTCCTACAATATTTGTTCTTCTATTCTCTTGCTCTACAACTCTCTAAGTCTTACCATGATAATAATAATAAAAAAATTACAATACATATGAGGGAGATTTCTATAGTTTTCCCTCCCACACTCTAAGCTATCTAATCAAAATAAAATATGCAGCTACTTTACATTTAATACAATAAATGCCAACAACAAACATATGAGAGAAACTGCTCAAGATTTGTATTACAATGCAAAACATAAATTTGAATTCATCCCTTCAAGATATTACATTAATTTCTTATCCTTTTAAATTCAAAATGATTTCGTCCCCGAGGTGTAGGACAGTCGGTGACGGAGTGTGTTGTTAAGCCACTCTGTGTTGTTAAATTCACCGGTTCGAAACCTGCGGGGACAAAAAATCCAACCATGTTAAGGGTTGGTGTGGCTCAGGCCGGGTGCGATCCTCGGGTGATTTTGATGGCTTAGATGCCCCTGAGTCGCGGTTTCTCAAGCCATAGGTTAATCGCGTAGCCAACAGGTCCCACACAAATTAACAAACAAAAAATTCAAAATGATTTCAAAATGTGCATTGGTGCATATCCAATTGTCCTCCATTGTTGTGCTTTCTTTGATGGCTTGCTTACGATGCTCCTGCATCATACTCCTCTGGCTGAAAACATTCATGAACTCATGTTCGTGAGCTCCTGCACCATATGTCAATGTTTTTGGATCTCCACTTTGCTTTCCCAACTGGCATCCTCAATTGGGTGTCCCTTCCATTTGACCAAATACTCAAAATATGTCTTTCTCTGGGTCTTTTTTCTAACTCTCTGATCAATGACCTTTTCCATCTACGGCTTTTTAGCTACAAGCATCTGTCTGACCCATTGAACTTCCTTCTTATCTTCTTCTCCTCTAATTTCATCTGTTCTCTAAGGATACAGATCTTCTACATTAAATATGGGTGATATGCCTACATCATCTGGCAACTCTATCTCATAAGCATTTTCTTCAAATTTCCTTATGATTTTACACGGCCCTATCTTTTTCATCTTCAGTTTATTATACTTTCCCCTTGGGAACCTTTCTTTTCTCAGGTGCGCTAAGAATAACTCTCCCACTTTGAACTGAAGTTCTCTTATATGTTGGTCTTCTCTGCGCTTATATTCCTGGTTGGAATTTTTCAACCTCTCTTTGATCTTATTGTGGAGCTCTTGCATCTCTGCTGCAAAGTCTTCAACTCTAGCACTTATGAACTCACTCTTATCTAAGTCTCTCAACTCATACACTCCCCTTGGTTGCATTCCATACATTATCTGGAATGGGCTCTTTCTTGTGCTCCTATTCGGTGAATCGTTATATGAAAATTCCACTTGTGGCAGAATCTGATCCCACTGACTGTGATGTTCAGCTACTAAAATTCTCAATAAGTCCCCTAAACTTTGATTTACTACCTCAGTCTATCCATCCGCCTGAGGGTGATATGTTGAGATAAAAGATAAATTAGTCCCCAACTTCTTCCATAGTGTCCTCTAGAAATGACCAACAAATTTTGTATCCTTGTCTGAAACAATACTCTTGGGTAAGCCATGAAGTCAAACAACTTCTTTGAAAAACATATTTGCAATGTGTGTTGCATCACTGGTTTTCTGACATGGAATGAAATGTGCCATTTTTTAGAATTTGTCGACTACCACGAACATGGAATCATAGCCTCTATGTGTCCTTGGCAGTCCTAACACAAAATCCATGCTTACCACGTCCCATGGCCTCTCTGGTACTGGAAATGGTTGATATAATCATGTGTTTTGTCTCTTCCCCTTTGCATGCTGGAAAATTCTACAGTTGTTGACAAATTTCCTGACATCTTTCCTCATCCCTAACCAATAATATAAACTATTCAGCTGCGCAAATGTTTTTTCATGGCCGAAATGTCCAGCCAATCCTCCACTATGTTTTTCTTTTAGAATATTCTCCCTCGTAGAAATCTTGGATACACAACTGATTTCCTTTGAATAATAATCCATCTTGGATTAAGTATTCAATCCATTGGCTTCTATCTCTCAGAAAAGGATTCTCACATGCTTCATAAGCCTCCCTGAAATCTGAATCATCCCTGTACATATCTTTAAGGTTATCAAAACCTAAGGTCTTCACACGAAAATCTTGCAGAATCAAACATTTCCTGCTCAACGCATCAACAACCTTGTTAGCAGTTCCAGAAATGTGCTTTATAAAAAAAGTAAAGTTTTGCATAAATTCAACCCATTTCATATGTTTCTGGTTCAGTTTTTCCTATCGAGTTATGAATTGTAAATCATGGTTGTCGCTATACAAGACAAACTCTTTCGAAACCAAGTAGTGCCTCCATTTCTTCAGCGCTTGTATGACTGCATAAAACTCTTTATCATACGTGGAATATTGCATCGTGGCATCGTTCATCTTCTCACTAAATATGCAATTGGTCTATTGTCTTGGCTTAAGACTTCCCCAACCGCAAACTCACTTGCATCACATCTCACTTGAAATGTCTTACCAAATTATGGAAGAACCAGAACTGGTTGTTCGGTTATCTTCTCCTTCAACATCTTAAAACTTTTCTCTGCTTCCTTTGTCCAATGAAAAGATTTATGTCTCTTCTTGACTGTGTCCATCATTGGTGCAGAAATTCCACTAAAATTTCTGATGAACTTCCTGTAAAAACTAGCTAGTCCATGGAAGCTTCTGACTTCAAAGATATTTCTCGGCGATGGCCATTCTTTGATCGCTTTTACCTTTTTCGGATCCATCTTCAACTCACTCGAAGAGATCACAAAACACAAATAAATGAGTTCTTTCTTCATGAAAGATGACTTCTTCAGATTTATCAGCAACTTCTCTTGATACAACCTCCTCATTACTAGAGTTAGGTGTTTCAGATGTTCTTCTTCCGTCTTACTGAAGACCGGTATATGATCAAGATACACAATTACAAACTTCCCAATGAAATATTTCAAGACTTCATTCATCAATCTCATGAAAGTACTTGGTGCATTCGTCAAACCAAATGGCATGACAAGCCATTCATATAATCCTTCATTCATCTTGAATGTTTTCTTCCATTCATCGCCTTCCCTCATTCTAATTTTATGATATCCACTTTTCAAATCAATCTTTGAAAACAACCTTGCTCCACTCAAGTAATCCATCAATTCATCCATCCTCGGTAAAGGAAATTTGTACCTGATGGTTATTTTGTTTATAGCCCTCAATTCTGTACACATTCTCCATCCACCATCCTTCTTTGGACTTAACACTATTGGTACAGCACATGGACTCAAGCTTTCTCTTATCAACCCCTTGTCCATCAAATCTTGGACTTGCTTCTTGACCTCTTCATTCTCCTGTGGCGTCAATCTATATGATGCTTTGTTTGGTAAACTCACTCCTAGTATAAGGTCAATTTGATGGCTTATGCTTCTGATGGGTGGCAACGAACAAGGTAAATCGTCCACCACTATATCAGCAAAATTCTTGAACATTTCCTGAATTTCCTCTAGTAAATCATCTAACGAAGTATTGGTCAAAATGACTCTAGGTTTCCTTACCATGGCAAACTTCATGTCTTCTTCTTTCTTGACTTCATCCAGAAGTTCCTTCCCACTCATGAGAAGTATAGTGTTGATTTCCTCTGCTTTCACCTTCTTTTCTTCGATTGGTAGCAACGTATGTGTCCTACCATTCTTCTCTAAGGTGTATGTGTTCTTTCTCCCATCATGAGCAACATTTATGTCATATTTCCACAGTCTTCCCAACAAAATATGACAGACATCCATGGGAATAACGTCACATAATATCTCATCTCTATATCCCCCTATCTTAAATTCAACTAAACATTGTTTAGTGACAGTTACCTGATGTCCCTTTTGCAACCACGAAACTTTATATGGGCTCGGATGTGAAACTGTCTCCAATTCTAGCCTCTCCACCATTTCTATGGATACTATATTATTTGTGCTTCCACTGTCCACAATTACCTTGCATACCCTATCCTTGGTCATGCAAGAAGTTCTAAACAAACTGTTTCTCTGGACTGGATTCTCCGCCTCTTTCTCTGGTTTCAAGAGAATTTTTCTCATCATTAAGGATCTTCCACCCTCTGCATCTTCTGCCTCAACATTTCACCTCTGCGCTTCTGAAATCTGAGCTTCTCCTCCTTCATCTCTTTTTCTATCAAGACATTCAAAATATTTTTGTCCGATATTTCCACAAACTAAACATTTTATCTCTCCTCCTCTGCCTGTGCATATTCCTTTTGTTTGCGGAAAAGTGTTCTTATCGGCATATTGTCGTCCCTATGAACTTCCTCGTCTTTCTGGGTGATTATGATGTTTCTTTTCTTCATACTTGGGCTTCTGCACTCTGTCCTGGGAAATTTCTTTGCCTCTACTCTGACTTCTACCTCTACCCCTTTGACCTTACTTTCGGGCCAATTTTTCTTCTGCCTTCAGAGCAATCTGATAAGCATCTTCCACATTTCCGATTGTCACCATGCTCATCTCATCCTGAATGTCATATCTCAGATAATTCATGTATGTGGCGACATTTTCATCATCACTCTCACGATGACCTGCTCTGATGTTCAGTCGATAAAACTCTTCACTGTATTCCTTCGCTGCCATTCCCTTCTGTCTCAAATTCTTCATTCTTCAAAACAAATTAATTTGATAGTCTCTAGGCATAAACTTGGCCTTCATTTTTGCTACCATCCTATCCCAGCTTTTTATTATTTTCTTGCCTTTGCAACGCCTGTCAGCCTGCAGTTCATCCCACCACAGTGTTGCATGCCCTTTCAATCTAGTGACAGCATGTTTTACTTTCCTATCTTCTTCGATATCTTCATAATCAAAGTATTTATCCAGAGCTCTAAACCAATATAGCAACTCCTCAACATCTAAGTTGTCTTCATACATCGGAATGTCCATTTTTTCTTTGGCCCCTATTCTTGCAACAACTCTGAATAAACGTTCTTCCACAGCGTCTTCAGCTACAACTTCTTCTTCAAACCTAGCCTCATTTTCACTTTCAGCTTCACTGACATCTCCTGTATCAGTAGCTCATCTATGTGTTCTCTCCATAGCATCTAATCGAGCATGAAGTTCTCTCATTTCCCTCTCCACGGCTGGATCGAGCATTGGTCTTTCTTGACATATTCTGGGCGGCATTGTTCAAATATGTTCCACACAGAATTCAATTTACAACTTGCCTTAGGTCTCCCCCTGCCTACAGAAAAAAATGATTGTAAGCTCTTATACCACCTGACGCAGGACCCCTACCTCAACAGGTTCTGTTTGACCTCCCGGTCTAAGGATCATTCTTAATCTCCCCTTGAGCCAAAATGGATCTTCGATTCCCAGCTAGAATCTTCACACTTGTAACCACAGGTCCTTCTTAGGAGCTACGCCTATGCAAACAAGCACTAGGCATGAAATCTTACCCATGTGACCAACCAATGTGACCACAACCTTTATCTGAAAAGGTATTTCGTGAATCTTGATTTTGGGGATATTGGCGTGATACAAATCCAACACTCCACATCCACAAAACCCCAAAACCCAATGTGGGACCTCTCTCTAGGACCAGATCTGATGGTCATGTGCCTTCTCCTCGATCAACGGCCACGATCGCGTCACGAATTTGCATTTCGTGATGTTGGGACTGTTTGTGTAACGCAAGCCCAATGCTCCAACTCCTGACTTCCAAAATGTCGAGATCAACGACTCTCGTTGATTCAGATCCAATGAATATTATTCCTCCTGGGCTTGTGAGCATTGAAAGGTTATCAACCTTATCCTTCCCACTGATATACTATATCCAATGGCTCATGGAATTTCGGTATTCATCCCTCCGAGAAATTCCACCGTTCATTCATATTTTCAATGGCTCCAAGTCAAAGGACTTGGTGTCAATTCTTCTGGGTTCAACCTCTATGTGGTGACTTCAGCCTTCTTCTTTTCTTCGGATCCCTCGAAGTCTCTATCCCTTGTGAGCTTGGCTTCTACTGCAAACTCAAGAATTCCAAGGGTTCTTTGCGCTCACTCCTTATGGCACTCACGATAACCTTTGGTTATCTATTGTATTCCTCTTATGTACACTCCTTGCAACAAAAATCCTTCAACCCCTCACTTGGGTAGGAAAATTATAAGAATTCAACCTGCCTGCGCACTCCTTTCACGGCTTTGTGTTATACTCGCACTTATGCTGGTATGAGAACAACGGTATCTCTCCTGATCTTTTCTAAGGTAAAACTCAGAACCTATCAATGCACTCTTTGTGAGACCTTCATTGCACCCCTTGCAAGGATTCGCAGGATGAGAAACAATTGAAACTCATTCTCTCCCTCTCAAATACTTCATACATTCAATCATGATTTCATACATACACACACAACGTTGAAACAAAATGCATAATAGAGACATGAATTAACTGTAAACATACCATTAAGAGATGCAAACAGAATTCATAAACACCATGAAATTTGGATCAAAGATTCTATATATTAATCCAAGTGCATCTGTACATGGGCTCTATAGCATCATCTATCTGCTTATACACTCTTCTACAATATATGTTCTTCTATTCTCTTTCTCTACAACTCTCTAACTCTTACCATGAGAATAATAATAATAAAATTACAATACATACGAGGGAGATTTCTAGAGTTTTCCCTCCCACACTCTAAGCTATCTAATTAAAATAAAAGCTACAGCTACTTTACATTTAATACAATAAATGCCTCCAACAAACATATGAGATAAACCTCTCAAGATCTATAGTACAACTCAAAGCATAAATATGAATGCATCCTTTCAAGATATTACATTAATGTCTTATCCTTTCAAATTCAAAATGCTTTCAAAATGTGTGTTGGTGCATATCCAGTTGTCCTCCGCTCTTGCGCTTGCTTTGTTGGCTTGCTTATGATGCTCCTGCATCAATATTGATGAGTCATAATTGATGAGTAGTTGATACATGATTGGTACATACTTGGTACATGGTTGGAGGCACTTGTTAGTAGTATTGTTGACACATGGTTTATGGCTGATGTAGCATACTTGTATTGGTATATTATTAGAAGCACATATTGATCTTGGTGATGATTATGAGTTGTTGTGTTATGCTTGCTTGATGCACATATTTGAGAGTTATATTGGTGATTGATATTGATGAGTAGATCTGATTTGGTTGATAATATTGATGAGATAGGTTGTTGTGATAGGTTATCCATACAGGTTTGGTGCATGGTTGATGCACTTGTTCATGGTACAAGTTGAGGTAAAGGTTGGTGCATGGTTGATGCACTTGTTTATGGTACATGTTGATTACAGGTTGAGGTACAGGTTGATGCATGGTTGATGCATGGTTCAGGTTATTGGTGCATGTTTTTTGGTTCAGGTTGATTGGTACAGGTTTACAACAGTATATCTCACAATGATAGTGTGACAGTGATTCCATCATTCTACTTATACGTTAGGGTGGTTGGATGGGACAAGGACAGGTGGTTTTATCCACCTTCCGGTTGTAGACGGAGAACATAGGGGGTTGTAGTCTCCTTCTATTTGTAGCCATAGAATTGGGGAGTTGGAGCTTCCCTTAGGTTGTAGCCTGAGAAAATAAGGGGTTGGAGCTTCCCTTAGGTTGTAGCCTGAGAAAATAAGGGGTTGGAGCCTCCTTCCATTTGCAGCTGGAAAACAAAGGAATTTGGTGCTTCCAATGAATGTAATTCTTAAAGACATATAAGAAAAAATATTATGTGGTTTTCTCCCACTTTGGGTTTCCACGTAAAAAATTGGTGTATTGTGTATGTGTGTGATTGCTCATTTGTTCATTTTTTATTTACTCTGCAACTATTGGATGATAATGATAAATTGATATAACACTTGCATTTTATGGTGAAAAAAGATTAAATTGCTCTATTACTGATTCACCCCCCCTCTCAGTAATCCAACAATTGGTGTCAGAGTCAATTCCTTCAAGAAATAGTTTAACCACTAGAAGGAGATAATGGATTATTCTGAGAATGGAGTACCAATGTTTAATGGTCATAATGGTTTTAAGTATGAGATGTGGAGCATAAGGACGAAAGTATTTTTACAGGCACGAGGACATTATATTTGGCTATCAGTTGTTACAGGATATGATAGTTCAAAAAGGGAAAAGATTGCAACCAAGAAGGAATTGAAGAAGAATAACAAAATAGAAATGGATTTCATCTGGGAAGGATTACCTAATCTGGTAAGAGAAAAGGTTGGTAAATTTTCACTATCCAAATAACTTTGGGATAAGTTACATGACATATATTCTTCACCCATCCTAGATTTAGAAATTGCCAAAGAAGATGCATATATAGATCAAGAAGAATTATGTTCACCATGTCAAACATATTCAAAATATGAAGAGTACATAATCACCAGAGGTATGTTGTTTTGATTTAATTATGAAAAACGTGGACATCTTGAAATAGAATTCCATGAAGGAAATGAGACAGAAAAACTAATTGAAAAGGAAGACAATTATGAAGCAGAATTGATTAGTGCTTTAGATGAACTAAGAGAAGAAAACAAGTCACTCAAGAAAGAATTCATGAAACAAAAGGAAAGTGTTTCCATTTTTGAAGAATCCCAACAGGTCAT
>WSFP011408782.1:0-24988 GCA_009831015.1 Picea engelmannii
TGACGATGAAATATGGCTCTCCTATCATATAAGTATGGGATTTCCAACATAATACCACGGATATCCAAAGGAATAACATCTACCTCATCTATAAAATTTGTAGTGATGGAAAATCTAAGTTTACACCTTCTTGTCACATGCAATTTGGCATTGTCACATATCCATCCTAGAGGGTATGGTTTAGGATGTGTAGTTTCCAATTTTAGTTTCTTGACAGTGTCTTCAGATATGAGGTTTTCTTGATATCCAGTATCAAAAAGAGTATCTATCTTGGTATGCTTTGAAATCACCCTTATGTGGAAAATCTCTATTCATTATTTTTCTTGTTGAGTTTCATTGAGGCTATTACTACTTGAAGAACTAGTATTTGCAATAAAGTCCTTACCTTGAAAACCCATGGTTGTAATCTTTGTTTCATCACCCGAATCAGAACCTAAATCATGTTGTATGGTTGCAGTAGTCTTTGGTTTCCCCTTATTATTGATCTTTTTGGGTCTCTTTTCAGGATGAAGTTTCCAACAATGATCTTCCTCATGGCCATCTTTTGAACAGTCTTTACATGTGAATTTCTCTCCCTCTTTCTTGGCTGAAGAATTCTTTCTTCCATTTCCCTTGAACTTCTTCTTTCCTTTGTATCCATGAACAAAAGGCTTCTTGTTTCCCTCGTGAGGTTCATTCCTCCCTCTTGCTTCCAAATGAGTTGCATGTACACAAACTTCATCTATACTTGTAGGGTTAAACATAAGTATTGTGTGCCTCAAGTAGCTATGCAATCCTCCAGTATATTTTAGTAAAGTTTCTTGAGAAGACAAATCTATACCCAAAATCAAAGCCCTTCTTCTAAATTCTTGAGTGTATCTTTGAACACTTTGCCCTTTATCTTGTCTAAAGTTTTTCCAATCCATAATAGCTTTATGCATGTATGCTAATGGATAAAATTGTCTTTTAAGTGCAACAATAAAATCATTCCAAGAGGATAAAACTTTACCATGTTTCTTCATGCCCTCTTGAGTTTTGCCTTCCCACCAAATGAGTGTTGCATTGTCCAATCTTAAAGAAGCAAGTTGAATCTTAGTTTCATCATATTTGATCCTTTGTATCCTACAATACACTTCAATCTGACGAATACAATTATCCAATTTCTCAGCATTTACCTCTCCATTGTACATAGGCAATTCAAACTTAATATCAAGCTTAAGCAAAGGAGTTTGTGGGGGAGTTTTAGCATGTTCTTTTGGAGAATTTCGAGGTGTTTGTTAAATGGTAGAAGAGGTGGAAGATGGATTTGAAGGAGGTAGAGAATGACCATTCCCTCCATTTCCTTTTGTATTTTTATCACCACTGTCTCCATTACCCTTTGGAGGGTTTGAGCTTTCACCTTGAAATCTTGCATTTCTTTCTTCAAATACAAATTTCACCATCACATTCATATCATAGAAAGATTTTCTGAAAGTTTCATCCTCTGAAGGAAGAGTTTCATGACTCTCCTCATGAACCATACTTGGTGATCATCCTTGGAGCTTGAGGTGATTGGGTAGTTCTCCTTCTTAACAGTTGAGAACTTGCCTCTACAAGTTGACCTTCTCCTCTTGTGAGCTTCAATCTTGTAAGCATCAGAAAACAAAACACTTGCAAATAATCAAGACTTTAAAAACCTATGCGTTGATACCAACTTGATCTGAAAATGAGAAGACTTGTATATTTTAAAATATTTGTAAGTGTTAATTATGTGTGCTTGGGAAAAAGGATCAATTTGAAAACACATAAACTAGAGAGTTTTCACATATAATATGCACATAATAACCAACAATAACAGCCATCAAAGTAAACACATAACACAACAAATGATAAAGGATTTCACCCCTCTCTTGGGCTACATCTCCTGGTCCATCTTCCATTGGATCATTTTAATTATTTTCTCAAAGTGTTAAAAATAGCGCTTTACAATGCTCAAAATGCCAAATAGATGGCTCCAATGGCTCCAGAACATCCAAAAACCCCCGGTTGGGCTCTTTCTGCACCTGATTTGTCCAAAAAATGAAGAAGATATCCTCCTGGAAAATTTCCCCTTCAAGATTGTTGTCCCTGGTCCTCCAATTCACACATGTGTGTGACTAACCTAGCTCCCGCAGCATTACTAGACCAAAAACCCAGCACACCACACCTTGCCGCAAAAAATGGTGAATTTCCGCACCGTTAGTGCACTGGCCCCTTTTCCCAACAGAGGTCCTCGGTGTATGCCCCCATGTGGTCGGACCCTAGGCGCATATGTAACAACCATTGCACGGTTGGTTGAGGAGATGACAAGTGTAAAGGTGTGTGGAAGCACACTGTCGGTGGGAGTGGTGTGTGGCGTTGATCGATCTTTTGAAAACCCCACACAGAGCTTGTAGTCAAAGGTTATATGGCATAAAGTATTGCAACCGGGGGCTGGGGCTAAGCCCCAGTCTGGACCCCGCCAAAAATTAATGTAATGCTAACTTAAATAAATTTAAACAAATATATGGCTAAGCACTACAAGGCAGGCGGGCTGGTAGCCCGTCCTGCGTGGAGAACCCAGCCTTGGTGGAGGTCCTGGGTTCAAACCCCGCGGACTCCACATAACATTTTACAACTTCAAGCAATAATGGGGTGCCACGTGACACCTTCCAGTTCACTTACCCAATGACACATGTCGACCAATCATTGGTCCATGTTAAATGCCACGTAGACCAGCGACGTCACCCCTAACACTCAGCACCTACCACGTGTCGAAGTTGTACCATGCCATGTAAGGATCTTTGCATAGTGGGCAGTCCACATCACCTGCCACGTGTGGGACCATACCATGCCACATCAACATTGTACGAATTGTACAGTCAACAAAATTTTACTTGTTTAGCAAAATGGACAGAATGTGATATCTCACTTATACGACGTTTGTTTGAACCCGTTCAAGTTGTGTTGGGATCGTGAGGATGAGGCCTATACATGTGTCCGTTTTGAATCAATTCTGAGTACTTTGATTTTTGAGCAAATTTTGATCCCCTGGATCACATCTTCTTATGGATCCTTTCTGCTAGATCCACTCTTTCTTTTATCTTTTATTTTCCCCCCTTATTTTCGTTGCCCCTCCATGTGCATGGGTTTACTTGATAGTCCTATAGAGATCCATGCACATCATCCCCTTTTCCATGAACAACATCTTGATCCATAGAGGGATTTCTTCCAATAGTCTACCTCTGGGGCCGGATACAAAATTTCTTTCGACATTGTTGAAGGATTCGTTGCACTCAATAGAAAACTTGGCAATATACCCTTATTTAATTCAATCGAACTAGAATTTGATGGCTCTGACTCACTCATTATCCACATATCTCAACATATTGACCACATATTGGTCCCAAACCAGTGATTCTTGGTCTCTCCATATAGATTTAATATTTTTCTGTCTTTTTATCCACTCATGCAACAAACAAGGAAACTCAACAAAGAAAATTTCATGAAGATATGTTTATATGTACCTTTGTTTGCATCACTTGAGGTTTATCTCCAAGTTCTTGGTCCCTCTTCAAACGAACTCATCTTCCTTCTCAGAGAGCTAGTGTTGTATCTCCTCCCTTGAGCATTTCCACGTCATGTCTTTCTTTCAACATGTATTGCAAAACCTTTAGGTCCCAGCAATGGAACCAATTGTTGGTTGTGGGGTTTTAGACCCAGGGGTCGAAAGGATTAACCAAAAAATACCTCATAGACACTATCTTATTCAATATTCAAGAACTTAAAAAGGTCTCACCCAAGATGCCATGAGAATCATAAATACCATAGGTTTCATTAAACTTATAAAGGTATAGAACATACAAGAAACACCCATCATATAACTATGCATCCATTCCTAACCACTGTAAGGGTACCATGCATCATTCTATACAACAAACATACATTCAAACCAACATATACAAGATATAGAGACAAAATGTGCTTCATGATTTCTTTATTTATATTAATAGCATTTAAATACAATTACTACATAGGGTTCGAAGCCTACCCAGGGTGCATTCAACATGAAACAAAGCATAAACAATCGCTCAGATCTGGATCTACTTTATCTCTCAAATTCTTCTCCAAACATTACAAAAATAACTACAATGAATAACTAGATATATAACTCATCTATAGCTTTGCTAACAATAATAAACTTATAGTGAACAAAAACCCAACCCCATACATCTCTGCATGCATCCCCGTTAATCCTACTGGAGCATGGCAATCATAACAATCTTTCCAGCTCACCCACAACATTGACCATGACCAATCAGGTTTTTACAAAAATTGTTACAATGATTATTGAATATCTTTGAGTGTTTAGTATAAATGTGATCTCTTCAAGTCCTTGCGCACAGTGCAAAATGGGTTGGTGTGTGCAGTAGATCCTAGGTTTGCACAGGCACTAAAACTTGGCATCATGCGGTGCATCCTCTTGGGTGTGCATGCAATACTGACTTATGGAATGCGTGTTGTATTCCAAAAACCTTAGGATTCCAACATATTCCCTTTCCAAAATAGAAGAATCCTTAATTTTATATCCCATTACATCTTCCAATCATGTGTGGTTGGAAGAAGCTCACCATGAATGGAAAAATGACAATGGTACTAGCCTAGAAATACAATGTATAGAGGAAGGGATGAACTCTATGGAACATTGGAAGTGCAAGAGAGATATCCTCTTGTACAAGGGTAGAATATTTTTATACCGTCAATCAAAGTTGAAGCAACAAATATTAAGGGAGTCTCGTGACTCTCTAAGGGATGGACATTCAGGGTTCCTTAAAACATATCAAAGGATCAAAAAAGATTTTTTTGGGAGTGAAGAAAGAGATTCAAAAGTTTGTAAGAGAATGTTAGGTTTTCCAAAAAAATAAAGGAGAGATGGTAAAAAATATAGGGTTACTTCAACCTTTACACATACCTAATCAAATATGGGAAGAGATATCAATGGATTTCACTATAGGTTTACCAAAATTAGAAGGTAAGGATTCCATTTTTGTGGTTTTGTATAGACTCACAAAATATGAAAAAAATTGTGGAATTCAAAGTACATATTTGGCAAGTCAAATGGTAGAAGTGTTCATGAAGGAAATTCATAGATTTCATGGATTTCCTAAAGTAATAGTAAGTGATAGAGATCCAAAATTCACAGGAAAGTTTTAGAAAGAATTATGGAAGATGAGTGGAACAACACTATCTATGAGCTCAGCATATCATCCACAAACATATGGTCAAACATAAATAGTTAAAAAATGTTTAGAGGGTTATCTATGTTTCTATTTTTCATAAAAGAAATCTCAATGGGTGAAGTGGCTTCCCCTAGCATAATGGTGGTATAATACCACCTATCACACATCTACTAAGATGTGCCCATTTGAATCCCTTTATGGATATCCATCTCCTAGTATCTCGTGATTTTTGTAGGACCAGTCCAAAGTACAGGAAATAGAGTCACATATGGAGAAGAATAAAGAAACTTTGACAATTTTTAAGGAAAACCTTCAAATGGAAAAAAACGGGATGAAGCAGCAAGCATATCAACATCAAAGTGAAAGACAATTTAAGGAGGGAGATTGGGTATATTTGAGACATCAAACTTATAATCATTTTACTCTCAAACATAAGAAGGATCATACATTAGATCCAAACCCTACAAGTTTATTCGCAAGATTGGACAAGTGGCAAATGAATTAGAATTTCCTTCTTCTTGCATTCATAAGTTTTTTCATGTATATTTCCTATAAAAAAAAATTGGGACAAACTATGCCAATGCACACAGAACTTCCAAAATTAGATGAAGAAGGGAAGTTGTTTCTTGAACCAGAAAAATGTATAGATAGGTGTTCTATATCTCTTCAGAATAGAACCATTATGGAGTACCTAATAAAGTGGAATAATATGCCTCCAAAAGAAGCTACATGGGAAATTGAGCAATTCAGGTAGAAACACCCTCAATTACAAGCTTTGAGGGAAAAATAAAAATAAAAAATAAGGGTTATGTTAAGTCTCCTAAGGCCTTATGTTAAGGCCCTAACACTAATTTATTATTAGTTTATTAGTTATAATTAGGTCGTCTTAGTGGTAGGTTACATCATACTCACTTTATCTCCTATTTATAATAAAGGAGATTCATTTGTATAGGAATCTTGTCTTTTGCATTGGATGTATTGTAAAAGGAGATTTACCCCTCAAAGTGGACTATTATTCATTGATTATTTTGGAGTTTGGGTCATAACATGTTACAACAACAATCCAAACATATTCCATAGAAAAATAATCACTCAACAAACCAATGGAAATTCACCATAGAAACCACCTCAAGCTAAAATTAATGTGGGATTTGAATCCAAGCTCCAAACTGAATGTGAGCAATCCACAACTTCTTCCAAACAATAAATGGAAAGCATGGTCAACATGGTATGCTCTACAATGATAAGAGGGCTTACATGTGGCCCAATTTTTTTTATCATATCTAAAGAAAGGTGTGGTTACAAAAAATCAATAGGGTCAAGCTCCAAGCTCACTACGTAACCAAAATGACCAAGTGAATGCTTGCATGAAGGGGGGAATAGATCATGAAATGAATTCACTATACCAAATTTTTTTTATCTAGATCAACTAACTAGATCAAGCAACCCTTAACAACCATATTGATGATACATTAAATGCAAAGGCAGGGTACACAATATGAGAAGCCAAGTCAAAACCATTTGATTGGCTAAGAGAACCATCAAATCCCAGTAATGTTTCCATCATTAGAATGATAAGATTCCATTATGTGAACCCTCATTCCCTAAGGTAAAAAATAATTATATCCATTGATTGGGTTAACAACCTTAAGATGCAATACCACATGAAAAACATTAATGACCACCCATCGACCTAATAATGAACCATGCATATCATCATAAGCACATAACATATGGCCAAAAGCAAACATGAGGATGCAATGAAGTGTTTTTTGCATTTGAATCATAGTCATATACCATGTATCACTTATAACTTTAAATGAAAATGCCAAGTGAGTTTTTAAATGTATGATGCTTAGTGCATTTTCCATTGAACCAATATTTCAAAACCATATGCAAGCCTTGAAAAATGCCCAAGAACAAATTCAATGAAGTGGATAGTGTATCAATTAGACCATGTTTTGTATGTTGAGTATGTTAGACATCATTGATTACTTTTTAATATATTGTCAGTAGAATTCAAATAGAGCATATACCATAATGAGAATGACACCTAGGAAATGAAATATACTGTGTTTCAACATTTCCATTTCTTCTTTTATTCTTTTAATGCTAACCATTTCATTGAGAAAGTGTTGCAAGCTACTTCATTAAAAACACAATAAGACATGGCATCAAGAAATGCAATGTAAATAACATGCAAGCAATCATAACCAAATGAGAAGCAAATTACAACATCATAAAGTAATGCAAAGTAGGAAATATAAACCAATTGCATTACATGTGAATAATCAACCCTGCATCCCTTGAACCATGAACATCATCGCAACTGAAGACGCCCTTATCATCATGCCCTTGAAAAAAGCATCCTTATACCTCCGGTGTAGTCTAGGTGATAGGATCCCCTTAATTTCCCTATGGGAAGTGAGAAGGAATGAATCACGTGATTATGGTCAATTCAGGTAGGCTTAAGAGATTTTGTTTGGGATTTTAGGTTCTTTTGAAAAAATGAAAGTATTTCAATAGAAATAATTTGCAAAGATTTTTTATTATAGTCTCATTAACTGGAAATGAGATCAATGGGTGTATTTATGAGTTTTTGGATTGTTTCATCCCATTGTTTTATACCCATTATAATATAGCACTACATGGAAAATTAGGGTTGAATGATGTTGTGAAATGCTTACATATTGTATTGTAAAATATTTTTATTATATAATGAGAAATAGGTGTGGCCCTAAGTTTGTAGGTTTTCCCAGTTAAAGGTTTCCATGGTAAATATTTGTGTAAAATATTATGTGATATTGTTTATTTATGTATTAATATTTTGTTTACATTATCTATCTCAAATGGGTTTATCAAACTCTTCAAATAGGACTTGTAGGAACATCAAAAGATAATCAAGCACATGTACAAATGGAAACTAAATTGATTCTTTACAATGCAAGAACATGTATACTCACACCTTATTTTTTCTAGTTGAAACAACATTTGAAACCTAAACCACATCAACTATGAAGAGCCACCAATTTGCATAGATCAATGCAGATCCCATATAATGCAAACTATCGTCTGTATTAAATAATACATTTCTTATATGATGTAGACTACAATAAACATAAAGAGAAAGAGGTTATATAGTTAGAAGTCCATGCATACACACATTTAATACATAGACACATAAACATCTTTTGTTTTCATAATACTTGTTTACCTATATATGTGCTCGCAAACTTTTGTGTGTGGTTATGTTTGTAAATGCATAGGGGTAGAGGCACAAACGATCAACACTTTTTTTTTCGTTACACTAAAACCAAAGGTAGAACTACAAAAAAACATATATCTTTTATTCTTAAAATTTGACACCACCTTAATTGACCTTTCACAAATCCATGTCAGGCATGTTCTAGACCAATAATGTTTATTTAATTTCCATATTCATAAGCACCTCACAACGAAAGAAGATTATTGTCAAAATATATAGATAGAGACATTTCTAAAGGAACACGTCACTATATGGAAATCACCAATTAGTGGAGGTTTTCACAGAACCACTTCTCCCTTGTTCATTTTTAGTGAAGGTTTCTACTAGAGGTGGGCAATCCAAGATTTTATGTGACACATCCCACTTCCAAGGTGCTTCAAAAACTCGCACTCCTGAGACGATTTTGAAGTTATGATACCTTTCTTATGGAAATAATGGACATAATAACGTAATTGCAATAACAAGAAACACGCATGATTGAACAATAAATCCTACAGGCCATGCACAACAATTATTAAATAACGCTTAGCATGTCTTAAACTATCACAAAGATAAATGAAATAAACAACAAAATAAAATCACAGAGAAACACAGAGAGACTTATATTTTAAAAAGAGTTTCACTAATTGGATACGAATGTCGAATGTTCCACCCAACCTTAAAAGCTATTTTTCTATATCTCAGCAGTAGGCCACCCCCAAGATAGGGCTATTAATCCACAAGGAAGGGTCCTAGGATGACTCTATTTTTCCCAACCATCCTGGAAAATCAACTCTCGTATTTTCTCAACCATACATCAATCACAGTTTACTAGCTCTCTTTCCCATCATCTTTCACAACCCAAGAGAATCAACCCCCTTCATTGCCATGTAGCCCTCGAGATGTTCACCTTGATTCTCAGTTGCAGATAGTATTGGAATTACTATCATCATTCTCATGCACATAGGCATAAAATCTTTGTTGGAACACCAGTAGTTCCTATAGTGAACAACCACGGTTCCCTACCTACAAAAACTTGTCTCCCCCAACCCACAACCAAATCCAACATGAGCAATAAGGGAATTAATGATGAACAAGACTCAGGTGGCCAAAATGAATCAGTAACCCCAAAAATGAAGTAACAAAATTAGGCAACAAGAAGTAACCCCCAAACAACCCACATGCAGGTCTTATATATCACCTCTGAGGAATACATGGCCTCTCAAAGAGACTAGTGTGACCCTTTCCTTACTCACTAAAATCAAGGGAAAAAATAAAAATATAAAGGCTCATACCCTCAGCACCCCCCTCTCTCGTCGAATCATATCCCTCTATAACTTTTGTCCTTGTCCATATTGTATCCAATAATGTATTTTATTATTAAAAGTATTAAATGTATTACATTCCCTAGGCTCTCTGACCTTTTCAGTTGTTTAGGCACTCTGGCCTCTCATCAATAAACAAGAAAAATGCATTATTAATATGAGGACTCGAAACTGGGGTATTACATTCTCCTCCCCCTTATTTTATCATTGTCCTCAATGCATATACAAAAAAGAATAAAAATTTCAAAAGTATTCAAAAAATCGCAGGTACTTTTCCCGCATAACATCTTTAGGGCCGTAGCAGGTCCACTGAACTTTTACCATTTCTATGATTTGATTCTTGAGCACCTTGACCTTTATGTCCAATATGTGCATTGGATGGACCTGAAAGTCTCCTTTTGGCTCCACCTAAATAAAATTCCAATAAATAACATGGTTAGGATCATGCACGTACTTTTTCAAGAAAGAAACATGAAATACATTATGCACATTCATAGAAGCAAGAAATGCAAGCATGTATGAAAATGGCCCAATTCTATCCAGTATATAAAATGGACAACAAAATATGGCTACAATCCTGGTACAACTACCCAACTTCAATGAGATCTTCTTGGGATTTACTTTCAAAAATATATTCTCTCCCACTTTAAATTATCTAGTCATCCTATTATTATCTGCATAACTCTTAAGTATGTCTTATGTTGCTTTCAATTTCTTCTTAATATTGACCATCTGGTCTTCCATGTCCTTAAGAAATTCAAACCCAAGTACTATTATGTCTGTTAGGTTATCCCAAATCACTGGAGTATTGCATTTTCTACCATACGAAGCTTCGAAAGGGCACATCTTCAATGAATATTTCTACCCATTATTGTAGGAAAACTCAACCAAATGCAAGTAATCTTCCCACTTAGATGGCTTATCCATCACATACATTCTCAACATGTCTTTAATCACTTGGTTTACTGTCTCTGTCTTCCCATCTAATTGTGGATGGTATGTTGTGCTAAATTTCATATTTGTACCAAATACCTTAAATAATTGTCTCCAAAAATTTGAAGTAAATTGTGTATCTCTGTCTAAAACAATTTCCTTATGTGTTCCACGCAACCTAGAAATTTCCCTCATATAAATTTATGCAATATTAGTTGTTGTATGAGTCATCTTCACTGGAAAAAATGAGCACCCTTTGTCAATTTATCCACCACTACCATTATTTAATCATATTTGTTGGGAGTAGGCACAGTTTTGAGGGAAAATCACGACGTGGAAGGTGGATGCACTTGCAGAAGAAGAAGCACATGTAAGGCAGGCACACATGCAGGAAAAGCAGCACGTGCGAGACAAATGTGCATGCAGGCAAGGAAAGCATGTGAGGTGCACATGCAAGGAGACCTAGCCACGATAGGGTTAGCGTTTTGGTAAGAAGATGTAATGGCTAGTAAGCCAAAAACATGTATAAATAGGCACCTAGGAGGTCTAGGTGAGGGGTTGTTCGATGGGGGTTTGTTCGGGTTCTTCGGTTTGGATTTGGATGTCATGTTGTTGGTCATTGTTACCATGTTGTAAGAAGACCGAATGTTTGTAGAATCTTTTCTATCTTGTAATCTATTTAGTTGAGGAGAGGAAATAAGGGAGATATTGAGGGTTAGATCATAGGCTAAGGAGCCTGGTGTGATCTAGTCCGCCTCATTGTAGATCTCGACCTATTATGATGGGAAGTTGTAATGCATGAGGCATTGTAGTTTTGGAACCATAATAATAAAAGAGCAGAGCAGCAAAATCTTTGTGGACATAGCTCAGGAGGGGTGAACCACGGTAGATCATGTGTTATGTGATTCAATGTTATGTATCTCTTTTGTTGTTGATGATTATATGTTAAACAAATGTGTGAATGACTAGATAGATCTGCTACTTTACATGCATGAAAAGGAATGGCAAGGCATCCCCTATAAGTTGAATGTTAAAGTAATAAGTGAAGACTACAGAGTTTAATCGCATATCCCCACTCATTTCCCAGGTTGTAAGCACTTGAGCATTGCAGCCACCCATAAGAACTATCTCGGGTGAGACTGTGCAGTTCATCTTGTACGTTATGTTGCCTTCTAGTTTACCAGGAGGGTCGATAGTTTTAGGGGGGTTTTGTTGGAAACCATAGTAGATATGAACCTAGTTCAACCCAAGAATGGCATCGGGAGTGAACTATAACAAACAAATAGTTATGTTGTTAGTTGGAATAGAAAGGGATTGAGTGAATGAGATCTGTCAAAGAATCGTGAAAAGAATGTCAGATTTGGTGACGCAATGTTAAAAGAATGATAATATAAAATAGGATGTTGACACTATGGAACCAAACGAAGGCAGAGATCAAGAGCTGGTTGAAAACAAAGGAGCTGGAATTTGCGCTGAAAGATAACAGAAACCCGAAGTTAACACCATGCAAATATTTGGACAAGTATGTATTCAACGACTAGCATGAAGTATTTTTCTGTGATTTCCCGCATGTGTTGCAGGAGTGGATATTGAGGTTGAAAGAAAACCATCCTACAAATCGAATCAGACAGCTACAATGGAATTATAGGGAGATCGTGCAGTTACAACAGGTTGACAATAAATTCACACGAGCAGTAGATTTCTGGTTAGACAACATTGTTGCAGGATTTATCACAAAATTTGCAGTAGATATTGTGAAGTCTTACAGTGCAGCAGAGCAAGAGTTATTGAAAGTACCTAGAGGTAGGTATATCAAATCATTGTATACTTCCATCAAGATGTTACTATATAAAAAAGGTGTAATGACAATGGACTCAGAAAGCTAAACTTCCCTACGTGCATGGGGGAACGGGGGAAGCACTGACATGAGACGGAGAAATGGAGGAAGAGATGGATAAAGGAAAGAAGGAGGAGGCCTTGGATCCAATCATGATGGAGGAATACTAGATCAAGTATATCATGGAAATAGTTGGAAGAACGCACAGTGGATTACCCTACCAATATAAGATATTGAACAACAAGAAGAGAGCCATAGTCGTGAGGGAAGGCTTGGAAAGTGATGAAGAAGAGGTAGAGGATATTTGGGTTGTGGATCAGATTGAGGAAATCCTACGCATGACATATTAAAGGAATAAAAGAGGTCCAAGAGTAGAAACCGAAGGCATAACTCCTATCCATATCAGTGTCAGTGTGGAACCCATAAACCCATGTGTGACTAATACACCATAAAGAACACCATCGTTTAGACAACCGAATTTCAGTGGAAGAAATGAAACAAGGAGTACATCTACATGGGGAGAAACAAATGGGGGATCCAGTTCAACAAGTATTAGTCAAGGATCTACACTGCACGGAGGTAGTATTTTAGCATTCAGGATGGCAGGACATGATCCCACCATCAGGTTACCATAATTCAAGGGAGAGGCGTCGGAGGACCCTGAGAAACACTTGTTCATCTGTGAAAAGATCTGGGAAGAAAAGCATATCACAGATGAGGATACCAAACTTGGACAGTTACCCATCACGCTAAGATACCGCACACTGGATTGGTACATGAGCTTAGTTGCAAACATTCCACCAAGAACAACTAGAACGATTGTGGATATCAAGAATTTGTTGATAAATGAATTCCAGAAGCCTAGCTCAGAAGATCAATACATGAATGAGATGATAGAGATCAGAAAGAAACTAGGAGAATATGTCTGGGAGATAGACTAGATATTCAAACAATTGAAGGGAAATCTCAAGTATGTCATGACAGATATGCAGCATAGGCATTTGTTTGTGAATTCAATACTACCACATTTGAAATACCCTTTGAGACAACAAAATTTTCAGACCCAGGAAGAGGATTTACATGCAGCCTTGCAACTAGAAGAGAACCAATATCAAAATATATATCCAACAATAGAGGAGCTCAAGGAGGACCTGAAGAATCTAACATTTCAACTAAACCAGAACAAGAGTAAGGACAAAAGATAAGTCGTTTGGTGTACCACATGTAGGACATAAGGACATCATAAGAATGAATACCCAAAATTCGTGCAGTACATGGCAACGGGACTACCAAACCATTTTTCGATAGGAGGAATATGGTGTGAAATATGTAAGACATAGGGGCATGATCCATATCATTTTCCAATGATTCAGAAATACCAGACCATGCCTAAGAGTTCATATTGCAACTTCTGCAATTCAGTAGGCCATGATGACAAAGATTGCAGGACAATGGAGCTGATGAGGGAAAGAACATCAGACACCTATAGGGTGCATGCAGAGATGATGACAGGGAAATATGAACCACAGTTTAACCAAGTACCATCCCCATACAACACTACACCACAACAATATAACACTCTGCAGCCGTACTACAATATCGTGCAACCATAGTATAATCCTGCATAGTATAACCAAGTGCCCTAGTACAATGCACCGCGAGGAGATTGAGTTGGCTACAGGGGTGGAGGATGAGGTAGAGGAGGCTTTGGAAGAGGCAGAGGACCAGTGGTATTCCATAACTATCAACAAATATGACACTATACAAGAGAATTTCCACTTCCACCGGTGACATGTATGTATTTTCGCGCATCTGACCATGACATAGAAGATTGTCCGACACTATTGGGGAAGATCCAAGAAAAGAGAAATCAGAACGATCAAAATTTTCCATGGATTTTTGCAGAAGCGAGGGATGATGGAAGAAATATCAACATAGTTATGTGCGGAGGAGCTAATATAGGAGATGACGCAGTAAGACAAGATCCAACACAACACTAATTGGTGAAGAAGATTTCTGAACCACAAAAGTAGTTTGATGCGCAGAATTATTGAAGCCAGGCATTTCATCTAAGCAAGCTAGACAAGAATTATTGAAGCCAGGAATTTCATCTATATGAACTGCACAACACACCCAGGACGTACCAACGTAGGATATGCCTTCATCGTTGGATCACACTGATGAAGAGAAACCTCTAGGACAAGTAAGTACCATAAAGGCTTTTATGCAATCCTGTGTTAAACTACTAAATGATCCATCATATTTTAAAGTGTTACAAAACATGTTAGAAAGATGTAACACATATGTAGAGGGAAATCTTGAGAAGAAAACAGTTAATCATCTGCATACAAGGAGGAGAACAAGCATAGAGTTAAAACTGAACGCCAACATTGGAGATTTTGACATGGAAGATATTATACTAGATTTAGGCTCCGAAGTGAATGTACTACCCAAGAAGACATGGCAATGTATGGGAGAGCCCACATTAGGATATTCACCTGTTCAGCTCAAACTAGAAAATCAACACGGGGTTCTATCAATAGGGAGGCTAAAGGGTGTGACAGTAGATCTGGATGGAGTGCACACTAAAGCCGATTTCGAAGTGATAGAAATAGTGGATGGCACAACACCTTATCCAACATCGTTTGGCTTGGATTGGGTGTTTTAAAATCAAACCATAATCAATCTAAAGATGAGGAAGATGACATTCAGTCAAGAGAGTACTATAGAGTCGTTGCGCCACTAGATCCATAAGAAGGAGAAAGGTTTGTAGAACCCACTTGTTTAGACCTGGAGGAAATCAACCATTTATACAGAACCACCGCACGAGAAGAATATTATGTGAATCCAACTGCATATGGGGTACTCAGTTGGAGAAGTATCACGTCATGCGTGTCATACTTAGATACAGGGTTGGAGAATTGGCAGCAGAGATTACATGAAGTCTCCACAAGAAGGTGCGCAAGAATAAACCGCGTAGTAAGATGGGCAGGTACAGAGATAAGAGAACCTCCCAGCTTTCATGGGGTGAATGAATTAGAAGAATTCCTAACAAGATACGAAGATGAAGTGCTATAAAATCATAGGCTCTTAGATCTGGATATAGCACTCAAGGAAACACCTGCAAGATGGTGGGGTGCGCACAAAGAGACAGTCAAGGACTGGTACCAATGTAAGAGATTATTGTGCATCAGATTTGGCGCAGAACAGGGAAGCAATCAATTGCAGAGATATGACAGAAAAGGGACACCATCTGAACACTTGGATAAGTACAGAACACTATGGAGAATGACACCACCAGAAGAATGGCCTCACCACTTTATTCACACATTGGAAGGAATTCCATAAAATGGGTATGTAGACCAGGAATTGCGCAGAGGCACTGCAGAATGGACAACATTACATCATAATTTTATAGTCACTTTATCATTTGAACATGAGAACCCCAACATGGATTCAACACTCAAACAAATTAAAGGGGCAATATTCATTCAAGAACCAGAGGTTGAACTTATAACAGAGTATCAACAACAGAATGGACACACAGTGAAAGAAATATTGTCATGCTACCATGTGCAGGAAGAAGCACCAGATGAAGATGACCCATGCAACATTCAAATTACAGAAATTGAAGGAGAAAGGGAGGTGGAAGGTCTATCTCTCGAATCATAAGTATTTGTTGTTCCAATCAAGGTGAAGAAAGTAAATATTGGGACAAATGATAATCCCAAAATGGCCAGCATTGGAGATTAGTGGGATGAACAAACAGTAGAAAGAATAACAAAGTTGTTGCGCAAGTACAATTACTTGTTCCCAACAACCTTTACAAAGATGAAATGCATAGTAGGAGAGCTAGGAGAGATGAATATACCTCTCAAACCTGAGGCTAAATCAGTTAGACAACGATCATATAGACTGAACCCAATATATAAGCAAAAAGTAAAAGCATAAATTGACAGAATGTTGGAGGTTGGAATCATAGAACCAGCGGAGGAATCTGAATGGGTAAGCCCTATGGTAGTTCGAGAGAAGAAGCAGGGAGGGATAAGGATCTGTGTAGATCTCATGAAATTGAATGAAGCTTGCCTACATGACCCTTTTCCCACCCCTTTCACAGATGAGGTATTAGAGAATGTAGGAGGCCAGGAAGCATACTCATTCACAAATGGATTCTCAGGCTACCATCAGATCAAGATAGCCCCAGAAGATAGGTACAAGACCACGTTTTCTACAGAATGGGGATCCTACCAGTACACAGTCATGCCTTTTGGAATGAAGAATGCACCAACAATATTCTCAAGAGTAGTCATAGTTTCATTCAAAGAATTCATCCATCAGTTTTTGGAAGTATGGACAGTCTATAGTATGTTGAAAGATCATGTAGAGGTATTAAGGCTAATGTTGGAAAGATGCAAGCAGTGTCAGATATCATTAAATATCAAGAAGTGCATCTTTGGGAAACCTTTTGGGATACTATTGGGCCATACAGTGCGAAAACAAGGCTTTCTAGTAGATCCTGCCAAGATTACAGTGATTGTCAATTTACCACCACCAAAATCAGTACGTCATTTGAGAGCAACATTGGGACACACGGGCTACTACAAAAAAATCATAAAAGGGTATGTGCAGATCGTTGCGCTGATGGAGAAACTATTGAGGAAAGATAGTAAATTTCAGTGGAATGGGGACTGTCAGCTAGGATTGGACATTCTAAAAGAGAAAATGGAAACAACACCAATACTAGTATTCCCAGATTGGGAAAATACATTTCATGTGCATGTAGATGCATAAGAGATAACACTTGGAGCTATTATAGTGCAGCCAGGAGCAAGAGAGTTAGACCATCCTATAGGATTTGCGAGCAGAAAATTGTCAGAGTCAGAGCAGAACTACAATACTACAAAAAGAGAAGGCTTAGCAATGGTATATTCATTGCAGAAGTTCAGACACTATCTACTTGGGAAACACTTTAAAATGTTCACAGATCATGTTGCTCTCAAATACCTAGTCAATAAGCCAGTGTTGGGGCGGAGAATTTGTATATGGTTAATGTTGTTTCAGGAATTTGACTTTGAAGTGATAGTTAAAATAGGGAAGTTGAAAGCAGGACCTGATCACCTGTCAAGGATCACCAATGGAGAGGAACCTACGAATCTAGAGGACAACTTCCCTGATGCACAGTTATTTTCAGTCCAAGTAGTTGATGAATATTTTGTTGACATCATTCAATACTTGAGTACAGGGAACACGCCACAAGAATTCAACAATGCGCAGAAGAAAAATCTAGTATTTAGAGTTGCATATTATCAATTGATTGCAGGACACTTATACAATATGGGAGCAGACTACATTTTGAGAATATGTGTACTAGAACATGAGAGGCCTAGGATTATAGAATAGGCCCATGAGGGAATAGTTGGAGGACATTATGCAGGAAAATCTACCACGCAGAAGGTGTTGCGCGTAGGACTATGCTGGCTGACCATTCATAGAGATGCAAAGGACTACTACCAAAGATGTGATGTATGTCAGAGGGTTGGAAAACCTAATAGATAGGACGAGATGCCCCTGAGACCACAAGTAAACTTGCAAGTATTCGACAAATGGGAAATAGATTTTGTGGGACCAATTAATCCACCAACAAAGAGGTCACGAGCAAGGTATATCATTACTGTGACAGAGTAATTAACAAGATGGGCAGAAGCAGCACCAGTAAAATATTGCAATGCAGAGAAAACAACATACTTCCTATTTGAGCAAGTGATCACTATATTTGGATGCCCAAGGATTTTGATGAGTGACCAAGGCACTCACTTCATCAATAGTACTATCAAGGATATGACTAAAGAGTTTGAAGTCTATAATCAAAAGAGTACACCATATCACCCTCAAGCAAATGGAATAGTGGAAGCCTTTAATAAGATCCTAGAGAATTCATTGACAAAGATCTGCAATGTCAACAGGGATGATTGGGACTTGAAGATATCAGCAGTATTATGGGCATATAGGACTACATGTAAAAATTTGACAGGTCACACACCATTCAGGTTGGTGTATGGACAAGAAGCAGTGGTGCCATTAGAATTGTTGGTACCTAGTCTGTGGGTAGCAGCAATCACCAACATGATAGAATGAGGCGTAGTAAAAGAAAGGCTAATTCAATTTATGGTGATGGAAGAAGATAGGATTCTAGCAGGATTTCACCAGGAAGTACAGAAAGAAAGGGACAAATCTTGGCATTACAGACATACTAAAAGGAAGAGTTTCAAGGAGGGAGACCTAGTCTTGGTGTATGACAGTAAATTTCTTCAGCACCCAAGAAAATTCATAATGCATTGGTTGGGACCATATGAAGTAAATACTATCACAGATGGGGGAGTTGTACAGTTGAAAGATTTACGAGGCACAGAACGCAGAGGAATGGTTAATGGGAGTCGACTAAAACTATATAGGGAAATTAGACCTCTTGGTGCTTAGTAAGGTACCACGTAGTAAGAAAATATGTATATAGTGTATTATAGTATAATTAAGGGAGAGAGAAAAAAAATCCGTAAAAAGTAAAAAGGATAAAAATAAAAACAATTTAGTGCACATGGAGGGCCTTGACAAAATATAATTGGGCGGACGGAACAAAGTGTTGCAAGAAAACTAGGGTTCGAAAACACAACACGCAGAAGAGCAGTTAACAGGTAGAAAGGTACAGTGCGCAAGAAACACAATGAAAAGTGAAAAAGTGACAACTATCAGTGTGACACAGCTATCACTTCCACGTCCCGCTATAAAGTCAGAAAGAGGGGGGAAACTGACCTATTGTGTTATTTTCTAAGAAGAAAAACGTCGATCCAAGAAGAAGAGTGATAGAGTGTAAATTTGCACTACCATCTATCGAGTTGAGAGCCTGTAATTCAAATTTCACCACCATGTCACCATCGAGGGTTGGAGCACCAAGAAGAACCAGACGAAACACATAGAGTAGCACGCAAGTACTACAAACCAGAACCAATGAGATGCCCACAGTAGTGGATGTGGATGAAATCTACACACCGGAGTACGAGAAAACCACATTAGATGTGGAGGAGGAGCAGGAACCCGCATAGGAGCCCGAGAAGCTGGTAGAGGACACCGAACAGGCGGAATCCGACGCGTCCAAGGGAAAAGGGCCACAGGAAGCAGAACCACCCATGGATTCCACACAGCAGGGCCTAGAGCCGGAACCAAAGCAGGAAACAGAGCAAGAGGGTGGGGTATCGTTCCCATAAGGGAAGAAGAAGATGAGAGAAGAAAGTAGTGTGTAGGGCGTACAAGGCACACAGGCAGAAATAGGTATAGTAATGCCAAAAATTCCCAACAAATTGAAGATCAGGGATAACATGGTAGGAGGAGTCGATAGCCTTAAATACTCCAACGATGATGTCTCTGATTCCACGTTCCCATATTTGGAACTGCAGAGCTACCTAGAGAGGAGGGGAGAGGGCCCATCATGCACACCACTATTGGAGAATGCACAGTGGATCTTGGGACTGTACAACATCGACATCATGAAATTATTAGACATACCGCACTTCAGGCACAAGAAACACATAAACGGATGTGTTAAACAGTTTTTAGCGAGGGTACACGGAGGCATATTGTGGATGGATAGGCCAGTGTTGATCAACATTGACCTCATCGCAAAGATTACAGGGCTACCCACAGATGGGGAGAAGCTGGAGAAATAGCTAGAAGACAAGACTAAGGTGAAATCCATCTCATATGAGATCAAAACAACGTATGGAGCAGAGAGGGGTAACATATTTATCAGGATAAACGACATCAATGATCCTACGACATGATTTGCAACCAGATTGCTCAGTTGCAAATTAATGCACAAGTGTCGAAAAGAAGAAGTGCCCGCGAGAGTAGTAGCGGATGTGGCATAGTGCGCAAAGGGGAGCTTGATGAGTTGGGCCCCGTATCTACTTAACTCATTCCTTGAAGATTGTAAGGATGTGAAAGACTAGGGATCTGAGTTCCACTACTCGTGGCTACTCATCCTCATTGCACTTATGGGGTGGCATGAACCCACATACACGATGTTCCTGCCAAGGACATGCAAATGTGGCGCAGCGCACTACACTTCGCTGCAAAGCACAACATATCCCAAGGTAAAGAAAAACAATAATGACATGTTCACTCAATACTTAACAAAGATCCAGAACATATTGGTGGATACATGGAGGATCTCACCAGAAAATGTCCAGGAGTATGGACAGATAGCGAATTTTCGGGAATCACGTCATAGCATGTGGCTACAGGAAAAGAAGGACCCAACCAAGGAGTGGTTGTAGCTGAAGTATTGTGTGACGACGTGGGACATCCACATGGAGGTACAAGAGTGTCAATAGGAGTGAAAAGTGATAGAGATTACAATAGCAACACCAAAAGTACAAATCCAGACGCAGGGTAGCACATTCCTCGCACAGTAGATCGACAGAAATGGCGCTAGCCAGAAAAAGAAAACAACAATAGGTACAGTGGGGGAAATCAACTCAATTCAAAATAAAACTAAGACACAAAAGAAGTCACAACATGGTCCTACACAGGTTCCACAGGCTACAGAGCATGAACCGGGAGGACCGACAGGATAGGTGAGTGCAAAGGAATTATAGACGGAGGCACAAGATGTAGCCATGGACGAAGAAGTTGAGTAGGATACCGACATGGATACACAGATGCCAGAAGCATCTGAACAACCATGGGCCCAAAGGAAGAGAACAGGGGAGAAAGCAAGTGGCGCCAGGAAGAAAGCAAAGGCCCATAGGAAACAAATGGAAACATCACTGACAACAGATTACGAAGAGTTGATAGCCACGACAATAGAATATTGACTGTCAAAAGTATGGGAAAATGCAGAAAACCATCGAGCTTCAATTTTGGAATAGGTACAAGAGGTAAAAATTGTGCTAGAACGGTTCAGGATAAAGGTAGAACAACAACAAAAGGATAAACTGACACTAGTTAGAGAGGGAGCACATGTTGGAGAGACAGTACAAATCATAACCCAGAGAAGTGATAACTTTATCATAAAACTAGATATGTTGTTCATCAATGAGGAAACAACGCAAAATCCCGCGAAGGATATCGAAACATTGGACTTGGAGTTGCCCAAGATACCAACAAAGGTGGTGTATAAGTTAACATTTAGCGTCGCGCAAGAGATTCAGTCCAGAGCAAGGTCTGACATGACGAATCTACAAATAGAGCAGGAAGGAAATATGGTGCTAAAGGAAGCCATCAGCCAGGAAGGGAACAAGAAAGAGATAGTGCAACAAAAAGTGGATGAGATGGAGACCCAGATAAATGCAGTATTTCAAGCCATATCAAATGACACAACATTAGAGGAAGCATCTTCAGAGGAGAAGATAGCACATAATATGCAACAATATAAAGAGCAGATCAAGGAACTGGAGGAGTGCGTAGTACCTACGACTCCCCCAGCAGTCTGAGCGCAAAGAGACAAATACATGATAGCAGTTGTAGAAAACATCGCGCAGAACATACATAGAGTGGTGGAACTGTTGGAGAAGAGTAGCTAGCTATGGACACACCTATTAGAGGATGGAATCCTACAAGATCTATAAAGAAAGGAAGATAAATTGTATCCAGTAATGGCAGATGTCAAGTAGCGACAACGTACAATGTCACTGCCAGAGAAGATAAAGATGGTCGCAGAAATGAAGAACCTTTAGGCAGAAGAAATAGTTGTGCAGGCACAGAAGATCGTACGACAGGATCAGTTGGAGCCTCTACAGGAAACGGAATAATAGTTGGTCGTGGAAATCGACGCAGTGAAAGTACACCTCGAACAGATAGGCTTGGAGGGGGGCAAGATCTTACGACCACCAGTCACTACGCAGGTGGTCGAAGCCATTTAGGTAAAGAGTAGCCAAGCTCAGGAGCAGTTCCAATGGATAGTACATATGTATGAAGCACTGGCACAAGCAGTGACAAACACTGGAGTTAGGCAGTGAATCGGGACAAGCCACGATGTCAGTGTTGGGGGCCTGTTGAGTGTAGGCCCAGTTTTGAGGGAAGATCATGACGTGGGAGGCGGATGTGCATGCAAAATAAGAAGCGCGTGTAAGGTAGACGCGCATGTAGGAAAAGCAGCACGTGCAAGACAGGCACGCATGTAGGAGAGGAAAGCACGCGAGCCACACATGCAAGGAGACCTAGCCATGATATGGTTAGGGTTTTGGTAAGAATATGTAATGGCTAGTAAGCCAAAAACATGTATAAAATGCACCTAGGAGGTTTAGGTGAGGGGTTGTTCAGTGGGGGTTCGTTCGCTTTCTTCAGTTTGGAGTTGGATGTCATGTTGTTAGTCATTGTTACAATGTTGTAAGAAGATTGAATGTCTGTAGAATTTGATCTATCTTGTAAGTTGTTGAGCTGAGGAGAGGAAATAAGGTTGATCTTGAGGGTTAGATCACAGGATGAGGAGCCTGGTGTGATCTAGTCCACCTCATTGTAGATCTTGACATGTTCTGATGGATATTTGTAATGTGTGAGGCACTGTAGTTTTGGAACCATAATAATAAAATAGCAGAGTAGCCAAATCTTTGTGGATGTAGCATAGGAGGGTTGAACCATGCTAGATCATGTGTTATGTGATTGAATGTTATGTATCTCTTTTGTTGTTGATGATTAGATGTTAAACAAATGTGTGAATGACTAGATAGATCTGCTACTTTACATGCATGAACAAGAATGACAGGGTATCCCCTATAAGCTAAATTTTAAAGTAATAACCGAAAACTATAGAGTTTAATCATAGATCCTCAACTCATTTCCCGGGCTACAAGCACATGAGCGTTGCAGCCACCCATAAGAACTATCTCAGGTGAGACTATACAATGCATCATGTGTGTTGTGTTTCCTTCTGGTTTACCAAGAGAGCGGATCATTTTAGGGGGGTTTTGTTGGAAACCGTAGTAGATCTGAACCTGGGTCAGCCCAAGAATGGAAGCATGAGTGAACTATAACCAACAATGTTGCCTTGTTGTCCTGGGAAATTTAGTAATAAAATCAATGGTTACCACTTCCCATTTCTTCTCTATAATTGGCAATTGTTGTAGAAAACTCGTTGGGTGTTTATTCTCATCTTTCACTCTCTGGCATTCCATACATATAGAAATGTAATATGCAACATCCTTCTTCATTCCTAGCCAAAATTATTGGTTTTTATTGCTACAATTATTTTCTGATAACCAGGACATCTGACATATGGAACATTATGCATTTATTTTAATACCAAATTCCTAATTTCTCTAGAATCAGGAACATAAATTATGTTTTTATGCATAAGTATCCCATATTCCCTCATCTTGTACTGCTTGAATTTCCATTGTACATGTTTTGTTGGAATACTGGGAGGGGGGGTGAATCAGTATGATCACTTTTTACCAGTTTCAATCACAACATATTAAATTCAAATTTATCAGTAGTATATCATTTATGATTGCATTCAATATATCATGAGCATATAACCATAAACAATATCATCACATAAAATAACCGCATGCACAGTACACCAGAGTTTACGTGGAAACCCAAATGGGAGAAAAGCACAGAATGATTTCTTATATATAAAGAATACATTCATAGAAAGAACCAACTTCCCAATTCTCCAACACCAACTGGAAGGAGGCACCAACCCCTCGATTTACAAGGACCAACTTGAAGGAAGCTACTACTTCATGAATTCTCCAGCTACAACTGGAAGGAGGCTACAACCCCCTATTTTACAAGCTACAACATGAAGGAAGCTCCAAATCCCTATGTTCTCTGGCTCCAACCAGAAGAAGGCTACGACCCCCTGATTTATAGGCCAACATGAAGTAAGCTCTAACTCCCAGAGTTCTCTAGAACCAACCGGAAGGAGGCTATAACCCCCTTTCCTTTCCTTGTCCTGCCACCCTGAAATATAAATGTAGACTCAAACTGTCACTACCACTGATCAACCTGTAACTTCCATTGTCATCAACCAACCTGTCACTATCACTATCACATCAACCAATCATTGTCACTCTGTCACATCAACCTATTCCTTATGATCAACCAATCAACCAACCTGTCACTATCCCTGTCATCGTCACTATCACCATCATTGTCATTGTTATATCATCATCAATCAACTATAACTATATCCACTCACATGGACACCAAAACCATTACCATACCATGTACATCAACATGTACCAGAACCTGTACCATACAATGTACATCAACCATGTATCGAAACATGTACCATACCATGTACATCAACCTGTACCATAACATGTACCATACCATGCATCAACCATCTACCATATCACCTACATCAACCATGTATCAAAATTGTACCATCTCATGCATCAACCATATACCATATCAATCTTGATATATCTCAATC
>ML860172.1:0-13459 GCA_009831015.1 Picea engelmannii
AATGAGTTAGTGGCTGCAGATCCGAACGTTGTGGCCGTGCTGACACAATGTGGTTTAGTGAAATTCTTTTTATGTCCGTTCATGCGCACACAACCAAGGATATTGAATGCCCTGGTTGATTACTGGCACCCTGATGCAGAGGCGTTCATGCTATAGGGGCAATCCTTGGTGCCCACCACCGAGGATATTTACTTTTTGATTGGCCTCTCGAGGAGAGGGGAACCAGTCAACTTTTAGACTTTTCCTGCGGGGCCGAGAAAAGTCTCGGAGCTTATAGATGAGTACTGTGTGGCTGGGATCGATCAGAGGACTTCCTCGATACCTATTAGTAGGATTACCAGCCTCGCCCTACAGACTATTCTATCGCTTATTGGGCGGATTACCGGCTCAGCAACCATGCATCAGGATTTGCGCGCACAGATGAACTGTGCGATCTAGTGCATGAATGCACACATTTTTGATTGGAGTACCACATTGTTAGAGTGCATGAAGAGTCAGTTGACAACTTACAGACAGTGGACACACGGGAACTTCGGGTTTGGGACCATCCTGTGTTCATTCTTTTTCGAGAGAGTTTCGTGTTTCAGTCCTCGGCTGACAGTACAAGGACATCTGGCCACTTTCCCCGCATTATGCAGATGGGAAGCGTTACTGCCGCGACAGGGTGGTGGAAAGACCGTGGAGGCCTTCGACGACGACTTTTTTTCTTGGCTATCACGACAGATCCCAGCTATAGAGGACTACCCATATGCGGGGATCGACTTCTCCAGAGATCCAACGATACCAGTGCCTCCTGGTGAGGAGCGAGGGGAGATGGGTAAGTCTTCACCTATACAATTTTTTTGTTTGCATATGTAATTTTTATGTCTTTTTGATATATATATCATGTTTTTGTATACCAGAGTTTTTGATGGGTGAACGTTTATTGCATGCAGATGTGGGACCCGTGCGACCTGTCGACTATGCATGGAAGAGGCGTTCCTCAAGGCCAGAAGCTGCCGCTGGAGGAGCAGCATTAGTTGGGAACCTCCCAGCAGGTGAGGCCGAGAGAGTCCTGAGGCAGATTTAGCGAAACTTTATTGCGATCACTCGCACAGTTCCCATGGTAGAGATAAAGGACCTGTCGCCCTCCATGCAGACTCATGTTGTGGGGGCACCTCGGACATGGGTCCGATTGTTTAGGCGTTTAGCCCAGGCTGTACATGATTATAACAGGGCCCATAGGTCCTGAGCAGACTTTAGACTTTTATGTGCCATGATCACTGATATGTATATATTTTTTGAGGGCATAAGCCTAGTGACTCGTTATTGTTCCCACTTTTGAGGCATTTGCGCCCATCTATGTACTCTGAGGGTTTTATTATGTTTATATATGATTTTTTATCTTTTTTTGTGTCTTATGGATTATGTGTACAAAAATGTATTTACATGTTTATGTTCATGATCATTTTATATGTGAGAAAGATGTCAATCTAAAATGTGATTAGCTAGAGTATCCGTGATTTGATTTAAACTCCTAGGAACATGAAAATATGTAATATAATCAAAGTTGCATTCCAAGAGACATACCCTAAGGAATCATCAGTGTAACATTGGGTCGTGAACCCGGTATAGTCTGTTTAGTTGCGACACAACCCGTTGAGCGTCTAGATAGACCCGGAGACGAGAGATACCCAATGACAAAGCGTCACGAAGCAACTCAATAACTGCACTATACTCAACAACATTATTTGTGGTGTTACCTAAGCATATTCCTCTGGAGGATAACAACTGACCCTGTGGTGTAAAGATCACCCAAGCTGCAGAGGCAAGCCTCCGCGTGTGTCGACTAGCACCATACGTATACCCAGCGAACACTTCGGACTCACTTGACATCTTCCATATTGACGAAAGATAACATCAATGACACGTCCATAACATGTTTTTCAAAAGAAATGTAAAAAAGTAATAGTACAAAGACTATACATATGCTACAAAAAGTTACCCACAATGACTGTTCTATGAGTAATACTTCTTGAGGTAGAGCCCATTTCTAGGCTCCGCCAAAGCATTCCCTTCAAAATCGACCAAATGATAAGCGCCCTTTTTTAATACCTCTTTAATAATGAAGGGTCCAAACCACATGGGTTTAAACTTTCCTGCCCCCAGGGGGTCCTTATCTTGGTCGTAGACCAAGACAAGGTCGCCCTCAAAAAAAATCTGAGGATGAACGGACCTATCATATTGAAACTTGACCTTATGTTTATGAGCCTCATTGGCCAGGGCCTCATCGTGACGCTGCTCATCAAGCTGCTCAAGGTGTACTATCCACTCTTCAAGTGGAGAAGTGTCTGGCAATAACTGTACTGCCAATTTCAGATATGGGATTTGACATTCTATGGGCAAGACTGCCTCCATCCCGTAAACGAGTTGGAAAGGCGAGAAACTGGTTGCAGTCTTAACTGAGGTTCGGTAAGCCCATAATGCCGAGTATAACATAAAATGCCAATTTGACTTGGCTGAGTTGATAGTTCGTTGTAGAATTGTCTTAAGATTTTTGTTTACAGCTTCCACCTGCCCATTGGCTTGGGGGTAGTAAGGTGATGAATGTTCTTTCCGTAACCCAAGGTTTGACGTTAACTCGGACATCATTTGGTTCTGAAAGTGACTTCCATGATCAGTGACAATCTCTCTTGGGACGTCGAACCATGCTATAATCTGGTTAAATAAGAAGAGAGTTGCGGTCTCTCCATCATCTTTAAACGTTGGCATAACTTCGACCCACTTAGTGAAGTAGTCGATAGCTACAATGATATAGCGGTGCCCCCTTGCTGAGGGGGGGTTGCATGTAGTGTAATCAATCCCCCACTTAGTGAAGGGACCAACTGTGATGACAGGAAACATAGGAGCTGGGTGTGCCCTCATCTTCCGAGAGAAGATTTGGCACGGATGACACTTCTTGACCGCCTTGATACAATCTTTGATAAGTGTGGGCCAGAAGTAGTTGGCTCGTAAAATCTTTTGGACTGTTGCCAACCCAGATAAGTGACCACCACAGGCTCCTGTATGACAATCGTTGAGCACTATGACAACCTCCTCATGAGTGAGACATCGACGCAAGATGCAGTCTACACCTCTCTGATACAACGTATCATCGAGTATGAGATCATTCTTAGCCTGATGGCGTATCCGCCGACGCTCGTCATGAGAAGCAGAGGTGGGGCACTTCAAAGTCTAGAGATAGATCAGTATATCTCCGTACCAGGGGTCTGCTGATTCAATTAAAAACATATCCCCCCGGATAGGCGATTCCTCAGGCACAACGTCACCTGACTCAACCGGAAGCTCCGAAATAGGTTATGTGAAGACCAATGACTTCTTGGACTTTGCTGAAATGAAGTCTAAGTCAAATTCTTGGAGGATGACCATCCATCTACTGATTTTTCCGTCGATAACTCATCGTTTCAACATGTACTGGAATGGATTCACGAAAACAACGACGGTGGTCTTGCGAAACAGAACATAGTGACGGAACCGTTGAACAGCATGAACTGCTGCCAACGCAAGTTTTTCTATATGGGAATAATTAAGTTTCGGTCCTACGAGGCCTCGACTCAGGTAATAGATCACATATTCTGAAAATGAATCATCTTCCTGAACTAAAACCATGCCTATGGTTGACTCTGCGGCAACCAAATATAATAGGAAATCCTTGTTATAATTAGGTGTCTGTAGCAGAGGCGCGGTTCTGAGGGCGTGTTTTAATGCGTCGAAAGAACGTTGAGCGGCCTCGTCCCAAAAAAAAAGAACCTCTTTCTTGAGTAAACGCATAAATCCCTTGGTGATTTCGGCATAGTTGGCGATGAAGCGTCGTAAGAAGTTCGCCTTGCCTTAAAGACTTTGAAGTTGTAAGATTGTGCGTGGGGGGGGCAACTGGATTATTGCCTCCACCTTAAAAGGATCCACCATGATCCCTGTTGTTGACACAATGAAAACTAACAAACGTCCTGACGTGATGCAAAAGTTGCACTTGTTGGGATTGAATCGAATCCTAAAGTAGCGACAGCGTTCGAAGATTAGTCTGAGGTGCATAGGATGATCCTTTCGCTTGCGAGAGCATGATGCTAAATCATCTAGATAGGCCTCGACTATATGTTTGAGGTCGTGAAACGCAAAATACATGGCCCGCTGGAAAGTGGCTCCAGCATTCTTGAGGCCAAAAGGCATCTTACGATAGGCGAATGTAACCCACGGACAAATGAATGTCGTTTTGTGTTGGTCCTCAGGTTTGATTTGGATTTGATTATAGCCCGAAAAACCATCCATGAATGAAAAGGCTTCACAATCGACACATTCATCAATGATCTGGTCAATGAATGGGGTTGGATAATTATCTTTTGGACATGCCTTGTTCAAATCATGGAAATCAGTACATACACGAATCGTGCCTTGTTTTTTATCGACCGGCAAGGGGTTTGACACCCATTGAGTCAAATGAATAGGGTAAATGAACCCTGCCTTGAGCAATTTCTCAACCTCACTCTTGATGGCTGCTGCCTTCTTAGGATTAACTGGATGAAGGTTTTGTCGAACAGGATTGGCATCAGGATACGTTGTGATTTCATGTTCAACTATTTTCGGATCGATACCTGGCATTTCCTCATAAGACCAGGCAAAAACATCGCGGAATTATTTGAAAAGATCTGTGTAAATCTGAATCTCTTCGGGGGAGAAATCCGCTTCGACGAAGACATTCTCCATGATGCCAGGGTTTTGGGAGATGTTAATAGGTATGGTCTCAGCGATAGTTTCCATATTCCCTTCAGCATAAATTTCCTGTGTAGCTAATAGGTTAATAGGACACGGCTGATCTCTCGTCATGGTGATAGTGAATTCTCCTGCCTCGATTCGGTGTAACTTTGGGAGGAAATATAATCTGTGATGAAGATCATCCCAAGGTTTGTCTGGACTAGTCATTGCTTCGATTACTGCTTCGTCGGAA
Source organism: Picea engelmannii (assembly GCA_009831015.1). Classification (NCBI taxonomy): domain Eukaryota; kingdom Viridiplantae; phylum Streptophyta; class Pinopsida; order Pinales; family Pinaceae; genus Picea; species Picea engelmannii. The sequence goes on from ML860172.1 coordinate 4,982, forward strand.
GGCAAGACTAAGTCTAACGAATCAGTAGTAGCAAGAGAATCCTGAGCCCAAATAGGCTCTGGAAGTGGATCCAACTCTTGTCCGGGAGTCGGATCAGGGTTAGCTGAAGCTTGTTTGACTAAAGAGTACGCTACTTCAGCAGCCAACAAGGGCATGGACATGCCAGAGTGCCCTGTCTCATCCATCGTGGCTGATGGGGAAGGAAGAATCCACAGATCCTCAAAGTAAGTCGTGCGGAACGACGAAACATGAAAAATCTCAGCCTTGTGGTGACTCGATATAAACTTGACATCGTTATGAGGAGGTGGGTAATCAAAGGTACCCATCAAGGATGGGCACAAAGCAAATCCTACATTAACGACACTGGGCTGAGGATTATTAATCATAGGAACCGTGGATGCCCCCAAAGCTGGGTCAGGCCTAGAGAAGGAAAATTTATCAATGGTCACTATCCGACCCTCCTGTGGAAACAACAAGACTCGAAAAACGGTAGCGACCACATCTTGCATAGCATAAGTCCAACTCCGACCTAACAAGAGGTTATAGTCAAGGGGAGCATCGACTACCTCTACTTCAATGCACACGGTCTTCCCTCCTAACTGTATAAGGAAATAAGGAACGATGCCATGTCGTCGGAAAGAACGACCGTCGAACGCAGTGAGGAGAGTAGGTGATGGAGACAAAGTGGGCTGACCAATGGCCTTCCAACATGCTAATGACATAACGCAAGTCAAAGCGCCCTCGTCGACCACTGTGTGGAAGATATTTCATGTAAAGGTTTTCGTGGGGTGAGCCACTACTATCTGAAACGCGACGTGGTAAGGAAGACGAGGTTTCATGTCGGTCGTATCTAACATGATGGTACCCAGGTTACAAGTCTCAGTAGAGCCTAAAGCAGTCAACAAGGCTTTTCTCTGAGCAGGGCAACCTTGGAGGAACTCCAAAGCGGACATTTCACAAGGGGTTTGTGATAAATCTTCCACCACAGAGTAATTCTGGGCGGCCCTTGCGTTTGGGTTGTGAGAAGCTTTCTTAAATGCACCTTTTGGAATGCATGTCATTGTTTCACCCAACGTCTTCTCGATCTATAGAGGAAGAGATGGGATCGCGACTTCTTTACCCTTTTCAGAGGTGCTTGGTTTACTATAGTCGTGCGCCCTAGTCGTTATTAAGGCATCACCCTTAACCATATATATGTTCGCGACTGAGGAGTTGTTTGGAGGAGGGCAGGTTTCTTGGTCTCCCCCTTCGGCACTTGTAGAGGCTTGAGTTAAATTTTGCCCATGCTGAAAGGGATTAGTCAACAAGGCTTGTTGTGGCTGTGTGACAAACTTCTGGGCCTCTGCAAGTCGAGGAAATAGATGGGTCGGGTGGTCTTCTGCACACAAGTTGCACGGATACCTCGCCTTCCGCTTTTCCGTGGTGCCCTCGCCAGCATTATCAGTGGATTTTTTCTCCCCCTTACCCTTCTTTCGTTGTTTTTTCTTCCCTTCAGGTTGCTGGGAAGTCTTTGGGTTAGTCGTCTGCACGGAGTGTACTTCCGATGTTTGGGTAGGAGGATCAGCCAAAGCAGTAGTTTGGCTGGCCGTTGAATGTTGTATAGATAATTGTTTCAATTGTTTGGTCAATTGCTCAGCGGTCTTGGTTTGTGCCGAACCAACGATACCATCGACATGTGGTCCGACTCTCTGTCTAGTTTTATCCAGTATCGATCATGGTGCATCCGGCAGGATGTTGTATAATAAACCAGACTGAGAATAGATGAGCTCAAACTGTTGAGCCCTCATGATGGAATCTTCTTCAGAGAAAACTCCTGAAGTCACGACGTCTTTGGATAATTGAGGGACTAAAGACTTAAGGAACCACTCAAGCAGGAATGCTGGTGGAACTGGTACTTTGATGAGACTCTTTCGACATCTCCACTCTTGGATATGATCAGAGATATGGTACACCGATTCTTACGCTTGTGTAAAAACCATAAAACACAATTTTTTGTTTTTATCTTTTCTATCAACTGTCAACTAAGAAAGAACAGGCTAAGGGTAAGAGGCCCTAACCTACTGACTATTCAACCCTAGACTCAAACCCCTGATAAAAAGACTTCTCACCACAGGAAGGGATGACTGCCCCACCCTGATTGAAAAGCAACCTGTCAAGCCCGCTATTGTCACTGAAACAACACGCATTCAAACACGTCCTGACCCAAAATAGCGCGTGGGTACACGCGGGCCGCACTTGCACAGACCACGTGTATGTATAAATTCTAAGACAAAACTAAAAACAGGCAGAATAAACCTGGAAGAGGCCTCTGGTATTGATAACCAGGGTCTCCTGAAGGCTTGGATGCTTCTTCTTAACAGAAAAGAAAAATAACTGCAAGAAATAACCAAATGCAATAAAGCAAACTGAGACAAGACTATGAACCAGCAAGACTTAGACAAGATCCAGAAAGTCCTCTGAGAATGTATAATTCTGACAGGGAAGAGGAGGACCGCCTCTCAATCTCTCTGACTCCTACATGCTACTAAAACCTCTACAATAGGCATTCAAACATGGGCTATAGAAGGTTAGGGTGCGGGTTACACGCGTGCATGCCTTCTGCAGGCCGCGTGTACCTCTGTGTGTCCCAATAATTATTGTCAAGCAACAGTCGAGGAAAAACTGGTATAAAGAACCAGGTTCCCTACTAGTTCTGACTTAACAGAAAACAAAAGAACAAAGAAACATAAAATCTAATCCTTTAAACTACCAAAAAACCTCAACTAAATCCAGAAACCCTAAGAGTATCGTCCCCAGTGGAGTCGCCAATTCTGTTGTTGGGAAATAATACCCTATGGACTAGCAAACTAGGGTCTGATTTGCATGTATATTTTGACCTTAAAGAAATGACCTTTTAACCTACCACCCCAAAACTTAAACCCCTCTTTCAAGACACATGCATGGAAAGGAACTACTAACCTTTTTACTGATGTTTGGTGTAGATCCTCTGTTGCACCTTGCCCGCTTCCTTGCGCTGCTCCTTCCAAAGTTAACCTGCAATCAAGACAAAACACTACGCATGCATGCTATTTTTCTACTTGAGGGTTAGAAATTAAGCATAAATTATACAAATTATAGATAACTCATGCATTTGGGACGGGAAAAGTATTCTTTTTATTATTTTCAAAATGAATCAACTTACAATCAAAGTCGAGATCGGCCACCGCTCCTTGATCCTGATCCTGGGATCCTCCTCTTCTTTGTCTTCCAACTGCTTTGCATTAATTCTCCTTAGGCTTGAGGAAAGGCTAAAGGGTTGGGACAAATGGATTCGGCAAATGGGCAAAGTTTCTTCGCTATATTTTTCCTCTTCCAAATAGTACCCCTACCCCTTCTTTTATAGGCTAGAAGGAGCTAGGGTTTTGGACGAACTCTCGGCCATGCATGGCTGGGAGTTTCAGTTAACTGACCCATAGCTTTTTGTCCCATTGGAAACTTTCCTTTTTTTGTGATTTGTTAGGTAAACACGGGCTGTAGTAGGCTTGCCAGCGTTCACCCGCGTGCAGTAGTGGGTTAGGGTGTGTGTATCTTTACCCAAAAGGATTTTTAAAGAGGTTTCTCAGCAGATGTTTTGGCAATGAAGGGAAATGAGTTGGCCTGATGCCAGATAAGCATGTATGGTGCAATTTAGGGTTATAACAATACCACTTCAAAAGGAGTCATGCAGGTATTTGTATGGTATGAAGCATTGTACCACCATTCAACTAGTGGTAACCATTGAGCCCACTGATTTTTCTTTTCTGATGAAAAACACCTCAAATATGTTTCCAAACACTTTTTGACAACTTCAGTTTGACCATCAATCTAGGGATGATAAGATGTGTTGAGATGCAATTGGGTGCCTTTTTAGCTTGAATAGTTCTTTCCAAACATGGTGAAAGTTGGGTCACGATTAGAAACAATAGAATGCGACATGCCATGAAGCTTGAAGACCTAATTCATGAAAAATTGATCCACAGTGGATGTTGTAAATAGGTGTTGAAGAGCACATAAATGAACATACTTGGAAAGGAGATCAACTGCCGCCATGATGACTGATTTATTTCTTGATATAGGTAAGCCTACAATAAAATCCATAGAGATATCTCGCCAAATAGTAGGTGTAATCAGAAGCGGTTGTAGTGTCCCAGGAGATTTGACTGTTTCTCCCTTGTTACATTGACACAAATCACATTCAACCACAAAATTACGAGCATCCTGTTTCATACCATCCCATACAAAGGAATGTTTGAACTTGTCATAGGTTTTGGTAAACCCGGAGTGCCCAGCTATGGGTGTATCATGAAGCTCAGAAAGTATTGTGGATTTAAGTTTTGACTATTTACTTAAATACAAACGACCTTTGTATCGAAGATCACCATGGAGCCAAGAGTACCCTGGGGAAACTAGAGAATTGGACTGCAATTGTTGTATCGGATGCAGACTTTTGGGATCGTGTATCCATTCCTGGCGAACGACTTGGAGCCAATCTGGTACAATGAATGAGAGAGAAAAAAGGGACCCTTCATCTTCATATTTTTGGGAAAGTGCATCCACAACCACATTGTATTTGCCTTTCTTGTAAATGATCTCATAATCATATGCAAAGAGCTTAGTCACCCATTTTTGTTTCTCTGGGGAGGAAATGCGTTGTTCCATAAAATACTTGAGGCTTTGATGATCTGTCTTAATTTGGAAGCGTTTCCCCAATAGATAAGGGGAAAAAGATCAACTGCATACATAATAGCCAACATTTCCTTTTCATAGATTGATTTTCCCAAATTTTGTTCAAACAGTTGTTTGTTGGTAAAGGCCAGAGGCTAAACCTCTTGCATAAGGACAACGCCAATTCCTTTCCCTGAAGCATCACATTCCAGGAAAAAGGTCTTTGTGAAATCAGGAAGGGCCAGGACTAGAGTGGTGCACATGGCCATATTCAAGGTTTGAAAATACCGAGTAGTTGTTGGAGTCCAAGTGAAAGAATTATTTTTAAGGAGTGCATTGAGAGGTGCCACAATCTTTCCATAATTCTTAACAAACTTGTGATAATAACTTGTTAAGCCCATAAATCCATGCAATCTTTTGAGAGTCTTTGGGTGAGGCCAGTCTTTCATAGCTTCAATCTTTTTAGGATCCACCCTGACGTCATCCTTTCCAAGAAGATGACCCAAGTACTCGACTTCTGAGACGCCAAAAGCACATTTAGATTGTTTTAGGAAAAGTTGGTGCTAAGAGAGTAGATGGAGAACTCGATCCACATGACAAGATGGCTTGTCCAAGTTTTTCTATAGATGAGGATATCATCAAATAAAACTAAGACAAAATGACGGAGAAAAGGATGGAAGACATGATTCATGAGGCTTTGGAAAGTGGAGGGAGCATTACACAAGCCAAAGGGCATGACCAAAAACTCATCGTGGCCCTCATGAGTTCTAAAGGCAGTCTTAGGAATGTCTACTTCTTTCATATGGATCTGGTGGTAGCTAGAAAGAAGATCAAGTTTAGTAAAGAACTGGGCACCACTCAATTCATCCAAGAGGTCATCAATGACAGGAATGGAAAATTTGTCTTTGATGGTGAGTTTGTTGAGGGCGCGGAATTCAGGATACATGTGCCAAGAACGTTCTTTCTTCATGACCATGACCATAGGAGAAGAGTAGGGGCTCGTACTAGGGTGGATAACACCTATGTTAAGTAGTTCTTGAATTTTCTCCATTTCATTTTTTTGGGAAAAGTGGTGATGATAGGGACGGATATTGGGAGGAAGGCTTCCTAGGACAAGGGGAATGGAATGATCATGAACACCACAAGAAGGAGGGAGTCCTTGGGGAGTGGAAAAAACCACTTAATGTTTAGAGAGGATGGATTGGAGGTCATGTGGCACAAAGGGTGTCTCAGTTGCTTTTATGGCATGGAGTTGGGAAATAATTCCCAAATGAACTTTTTTGAGCATCTTTTCCATGTGATGGGAACTAATGATCTCAGGGGAACTGGCGGTGATTCCTTGGAACTTATATTGTTGGCCCTCTTGGTTGAATTGCATGGTTATTTCCTTAAAATCCATGAGAATGGGACCCAAAGTCCTTAGCCAGTCTTCACCCAACACAATGTCACAACCACCCATGTCGATAGCAAACATATGATATTTCAGGTGGTAGTCACCAATTTGGAGACGCACATTTTCACAACGCCCTCCACATTTCACGGACCTGCCATTGGCAATCATGATTTGGAAATTGTTGACTGCACAGATATAGAAATTAGTTTCTTCGGCAATGCGGCGATGAATAAAATTATGGGTGCTTCCACTATAAAAAAGAATGATGACCTTTATATGCTTGATGTAGCCAATTAGTTTGAGGGTTTGGGGAGAAGAGAAGCTAGTGAGAGCATTTAGGGAAATGACCGGTTCTACTTCGGAAGGGTCGGAGGGAGGGGTTATGTCAGTGGGTTTAGGTGACACAAACACAAGGGGAGCTTCAACATACTCTTCTGAAACATCCTCCGAGATGGCCATCAAAATATTTTGTTCCTTACACTTGTGTTCCATAAAATATTTTTCATCACAATTATAACAAAGGACTTTGAGTTGGTGTTCAACCATTTCAGCTCTGGTCAATTTTTGGATCTTTAGTGGAGTAGGAGGAGTGGTATTTATTGGTTTAGTGCGAGGAATAAAGGAGGGTTTCCAGTTTTAAGAAGAGAGAACCTGTTGTGCTTCCTTATCTCTTTTAGTAGCCTCCACCCAAATCTGAGGCTGATCCATGAGGACATGGGCACAAATCTCATCCTTGAGGCCACTGATAAAAAATTCTCTGAAAAAAGCATCAGACATGCCCTCTATACGAAAAGTCAATCGCTCAAAGGAAGCTATAAAGTCTTCCACTATGCCAAATTGTTTCAAATTTTTCAAACAACCTAAATGGTTGGTGTTAGTGTCAAAGCATTCATAAATCTCTGCCACAAAGTGTCTCCAAGAAATATACCCTTGACAAGAAATTTTTCTCCATTACCACCATTGCCAACGTTCTTGATCTAGATGGAGAACACCATACCGGAGTTTGGCTAAGTCATATGTAATGTCATACAAAGAGAAATAATGTTCCATTTGATTTACCCAACCAGTGGGATTCGAGCCATCAAATTTGGTCACATCCACACGTGGAAGGCGTAGGTCACGCTGAAAGTGATGGGGCTAAAAATTATGGGAATGAGAGGAAGTTTTAGCTTCGGTATGCAAAGGTGGGTCGGATAAAGGGGGGTCTGTAGGGATATGCAGCTTGGTGCAGATCATCGAAGTGACAAATTCAAGATGGTTAGTAATATCTTGTTTGAGGTCTTCTTTGAGTTCCTCGATTGAGGTGGCGATGGAGGAATGCATGTTTTTATTGATGGTGACAATATTGGCATTGAGTTGTCTCACTTCTTGTTGGGTCTCTATGAAATTAGATTGCAAGGTATTGAAGCGAGGTTCCAAGTATTAGCTATGGGTATGGGCCATGATGACGAGGGAACCGAAAAGGGGCGGGTAGGGTCAAAAAAATTGCTGAAAAATGATAGGTATGAATGTGATAAGAGCGAAGAGATAAGTCCATTGGAATAGGTCTCAAATAATGGTGCAACAAAATCTAGACTCTTTTTTTTTTTTACACTTGCGGAGTTATACTCCGGTCTGAAGAGTATATCAGTGATGAAATGCCCAGATGCTTAATCAGGAAGAAATGTGTAGTTATTTGGAAACTCAAACACAGTTGCGTGGAAATAGATCTTGTATTTTTTTTATTTGATTTGATTTGATTTGAATTTTATTTATTTTTTATTTTCCATCCCCAAAGGTTACATATTCAATGGTTCTACAGACAAGGGTTTTCCCTGTGCTATAGCTCTCTAATATACATGCGGGGTCCAACAGTAGTACTTGACCTAATATCTCAAGGCACCAACTAAGGAGGCTAGACCGTGCCCTTAGCCGTACTACCCGACTACCCAGGTACTAGAGAGTATCTTCCCGAGTGTTGTTCTTGGTGGCACTATAACAGTCAGTAGGCCGATCGGTTTATCTAAAGAGGGCTCCAGGAAATCTAGGTCGATCCGTATACAGGTGTTGTCTGATGCTCTACCATTCGAAGGGGTACCAAAAGGGGTTACAAGGGTGGCCAACAGATGTGCGCTTAAGTACCACATGTATTTCCTACATGTATGAATCCCCGACCATGGGTTTATTCACGTAACGACATATCTTTGTAGCTTAAAGACGTTGGAATACGTCTCTACCATGAAAAAAAAATTAACCCACAATTTTCTACCGAGGAAAGTGCTCTGATACCACTTGTAATATTCCAGATATAAAAAGTATGCAGAACAAAAATAAAATGCTAGAAATGGTAGATGAACAACAAAATAACCAAAACAACACCACAATAATACCAGTATGATACCAAAATAACACCAAAATGAGCA
>ML860173.1:8540-24986 GCA_009831015.1 Picea engelmannii
GGGAAAGGGGATGAGTGTTGAGCCTAGGGGCTAATCCTAGGGGCTTAGGCCTGGAATAATATTTTAATATTATTTCCTAAAAATCCATGTGCATATTATTTTATCCTAAGTTCCTAGCAAAAAAAAAAAAAAAGGCGTGTACAGGGAGGCATGCGGATGGAACGCATGCAGTTCCCAGGGTGACAAATGTCCACCCTGACGCATGCAAATAAAACAGAAAGGAACAACCATGGGGGGGATCTTTCGCATTCCATTTCGACCCGACTGCCCTGAGCAGGAGCGATAGGAGCCAGTTTGCAGGAGACCTCGTGTATGTCTGTTACAGAGAAGAAACCTGTGTTGGGTGTTGAAGAATGTGTGTTTACCCTTGTTCAGAGCCATGGAGTCTTTCTGTGATAGAAAACCAGTGTGTGCATTCCCTGAATGAAATGTCCATGTCAATTTCGGGGAAGAGTCTCTGTTTTCCCAGGAAAAGCTGAGCGAGCTTGTGCATGGAGCCCTATTCTGAAATCTTGACCGAGAGAACATCCTATGACTGCTGAAATGGTTCTTGGGAAGCCTGTGTACATTTTCCCTGTGTTTGTTGTGGCGCGCAGTTCTGGACTACGTGAGGCTTGTTGGCTTGTGAGCGAATCCCTCCAGGTGAGAGAGTGCATAGAGGAAGGAGAGAGCTCTTGGAAGGAACCCTGTAGCTTCCATAGAACCTAGAGACTTTCGGTCCGGTCTGTTCCTGTAACCCAAGGTAAGGGAGACTAGCAGCTGAAGGACTGTCCAGGTGACAAAGAAGGTGCACTCTCCTGGGATGGAATAGGCATGTGGGGAATGAGGGTCTGTGGGCAGTGAGTGTGGGAGATTCCTGGGAGAGCATTCTTCCTAGTGGTTGTGTGTGATTGAATTCCCTGTAACCTCAGCCTGAGTCTGGATTCCTTGCCCTGGGGTGGAGCTCAGTCCCAGCTCGGGGGTGACCCACTGTTGAGTTGAGGAGCAGTGCAGTCTACGGCTGGGAGGTTCGTGGAAGGCCTGCATTTGGTTGGTGGATTTCTCCACTGTCACAAGATAAGTGTTTAATTATATTGTTACCACATTTTATCATGAATGTTCTAGATCTGTTATCATGTTTTCCGCTATGTAAATGAATTACTATTGAAAGCTATGGATTGTCTAATTATAACAGTAACTATATGTTTATTCTGAGAATTAAAATGTATCTATTTGTTGTTATGCATGTGATTATACAATTCTGTATGTTTTATGTAAATTTCCATGTGCAGATGGGTTAGCAAGAGGTTTGAAAGCCTCAGTAGTGAAAAAGGGTAACTACATTATCTATGGGCCATGGATTCTCCTATTAAAAACAAAATAAACATAAAACATGGATGATATTTACAATGGTGGGATGGCGATTACGGATTTAGACAAAAAACAAATTCAGGAAGTGCCCATTTACAGGGCCACTAAAAACTTCATCCCACTCCAAATTCTACAACCTGTAAGTATTATTCAAAAGTGTCTCAGAAATTTTGAAGGGTCCAATCCAAAGGGCTTCAAATTTACCATTATTTCTCTTGTCCTGTCTGGGTGCATCCCATTTGAGTACTAGATCTCCCAGCTGGAAATCCTTTTCTCTGCTCTTCTTGTCAAACAACTGCTTGATATTCTATTGATGATCATGTGCCCTATCTAGTAGCTTTTCTCTGGTTTCCTACACTTCTTCCAGTTGTAATATTTTCCTGACCATGTCATCAAGTTCTCCCTGGTAGTCTTTGTTATCACTGAAATTTCGTCCGCAAATGGTTACAGGAATCCAGCATCTTCAAACAACTATGAGTCCACCCATGGACCAAAATTACCAAAAAAACATTTCCAAAAGATCCAAAACTATACAACCAATTATAAAATCAAGGTGCGCTGTGATTACATAGGGCGTGCATGCACATGCACCATCTAGAAATGCAAGAAAAGTGTACATGTGCACGATGCACGACTGTGGACGCTAAAAGTCGCGCACACCTGAGAACGACGCATTTATGATGTTGGTCGACCTCCCACCCACTTCTGGTTCGGCTTCCAAGTTGATTTGACACCCAAATCTCAACTGGATCCAGCTGGGTGGCTAGTCAAAGACCTAAAGGTGCCCTAAACAACCCCTTTTCACACTAAAAGCTGGTTGCACAATACCTCAAAGTGGTGCTATAAAACAAGGCCATGAGTGCACTACATTTTCAAGGAATTCATTTGCAAGGTTATGCTGCTGCTATTCTCTTGGGGAATCCTCTTTTCTCATCAAGAGCATACTAGCATCATTCCATTTGGGCAATCCACCTCACCTTTTGAGTGTATTTGCTTGGGATTCTTTCACCATTTCTTTCAAGTTTCAAAGTTGTAAGAAGAGCTCAATTGTGGGGGTCCAAGATTCCTCCCTTGGAGGAAGAAGGGACCCAAAGTCCTCTTTCTTCTTGGTGTTTTCTTTTCACTAATATAATCCTTTCCATTGGTGACATGAGTCTTGTTTGTTTCTTGTTCTTATGTCCTTATGCTCAATAGTTTAGTTGTTCTTTCCTTTCCTAGTTTAATTCTTAGCTTAGTTCTTTTATGTTCATTTTTGTAACTCTTTCCTTCACTGTTGTCTTTCTTAACTAACCCAACTAAGATTGTAAGCACCTCTGTTTTGCTCATTTAGGTGACAAAAGAGGCGCAACAGTCTTGGAATAATTTTTCCATCGGCAAGGCGAGCTGAGAAGGAAAGATGGCCTCGACTCCATACACAAGATGAAAAGGAGAGGTTCCAAGAGACCTCTTTGTTGTCACTCTATAAGCCCACAGAGAAAAGTTGAGCTTTGAATCCCATGCTTTATTTTTGTCATCTAACAATCTTTTGATAATATTTATAAGGCTCTTGTTAGAGGACTCTGCCAGTCGATTCCCTTGGGGGTAGTAAGGATTTGAGTGAATCAATGAGATTCCAAACTACTCAAAAAACTATATTAATGGCTCGGCCTTGAAGGATGCAGCATTATCAGTGAAAATCCTTTTTGGACAAGCAAACCTTACTATAATATCCTCAAGAAAACCAATGATCACTTTGTGAGAGGCACTCCTTGTGGGGATAGCTTCTATCCATTTGGTGAAATAATCTGTTGTAGTTAAGATACACCTTTTCTTACCAGTTGAAGGAGGGTGAATCTCCCCAATAATGTCCAAGCCCCACTACTAAAAATGTCTTGAAACTACTACAGGCTTCAATGGCAGAGACTTGAGTTGTTTCTTCCTAGAGAATTTTCGACATTTTATGCAAGCTCTGATCGTTGCATCAGTGAATAGAGTAGGCAAGAAGTAACCAGCCCTAAGAATATTGTAGGTTGTGGTTCTCCAGAAATGATTTCACCCACACAGGGTATCATGAAAATCAAACATCATATTTTGGGCCTCTCATGGGTCTAAACATCTCAGAAGAACACCTAGAGGGTCTTTCCAATACAAGACCTGGTCAATAAGCCAATATATAATTGCTTTGAGCTTTAAATCTCTTTCCTTTCTCTTACCCATTCCATTTGGAGGTTGCAACATTTGCAGAAAATACAAGATATTTTTGTACCAAGCACATTATTCCAATGGAGGCCTGTCTTGAGGGCCTTTATCAAACACTTTAGCCTGCTAATTTTTTAAGAAAGCGTTGATGAAGTTAACCTCCAAATATTTGCAATTATATTTAGCCAACAACTTGGCTAAACCTTGGCCTTTAACTAGTTTGGTGGGTTTTATTTCCAGATCGAATTCAAGAATTTTGGCAATCTACTTGCTCCTTCTTCCATCTAAGTCGGGCTGAATGAGAATATCCTTCACAAAAGCTGAAGGAACATATGCAATGATTTTTGAATGCAGAATATAAACTCTGAAAACTTTGACGGATTTCACCAAAGTGTAGGCCTGCTTCTCCATGATGTCAAATATGACCTCTATGTCTCTCAGTGCTCTGCTGAAAAAAGAAATAGGCTGCTCCAGTCCTGCATCATTCTTTTGTAATAAAACAACAACCACTATATCAAATGAAGTAAAGGAAAAAATAAGAAAATCCTTGGAATAACCAGGACTGATTAGCATAGGTGCCTCAGTTAGTGCCTTCTTTATTTGGTTGAAGGATTATTTGGGCTCGACATTCCATTTTAGTTTGTTCCCTTTTTTGAGCATGGCTGTGATATGCTTCACCAATTCAACAAAATTTGAAGCAAACCTTCTCAGAAAATTGATTTTGCCCAGGAAGGACTGAACTTCTTTCTTGGATCTGGGAAGTGATAAGGCTTGAATAGCTTCTACCTTGCTTGAATCAATCCTGACCCCCTTAGTTGATACAATGTGCCCCAACAATTTTCCTTCATGCATGGAAAATAAAGACTTCTTGGGATTTAGGGAGAGACCAAACCTTCTGCATTTTGAGAAGACCTTTCTCAGATGTTGACAATGTTCTTTATCATATTTGGAGAAGATTGTTATGTCATCTAGATAGATAACCACAAATTTTTCTCTTTCTCCAATGAAGGTGATGTCCATGGATCATTGGAAGGTTTCTCCTACATTCATCAATCCAAAGGGAATTTTGGAATACATGAATGTGCCCCAAGGAGTGGCGAAGCCTATATTTTCCCTATCTTCAGGCAGGACAAAGATCTGGTTGTAGCCAGAAAATCCATCAATCATGGAGATCCTAGATGTGCCTGTCACCCTCTGCAATATGTGTTCCATCTTTGGCAAAGGTTAATTGTCCTTCTTAGAACTTCTATTCATATTCCTAAAATCAACACAGAGTGTGATTTCTCTGTTTTTTTTTCTCACTGGAACCAAGTTGGCGACCCATTCAAAATATCTCAAAGGGAAAATGATTTGGGCATCCAACAACTTCTTTACCTCCCTTTCCATAATAGGAAGTAGCATAGGATTTATTTGTCTTAATTTCTGCCTAAATGGTTTGGCCTCCTCTTTCAATGGGATCTTATGCTCAATGACAATTGTGTCGTATGTTCTGAGATCTTCATAGGTCCAGGTGAACACATCAGCAAATTATTTTAATAGACCAACATACTCGACTCTCTGTTCCCTTGATAGGCTGCTTGAAAACTTGAAAAACTTTGGATCCTCTTCTGTACCAGTATTGCATTTAGCTACATCAACATCCTCAGTTGGGCCTTTAAACTTTACTTCCACATCATTCCCATTGAACAATCTTTCTAAAGGAACTAATCCTTTTGGAATGTGTTTGCTAGGTAGCTAAACGATATGGTGATTAGCAATTTTATTTAGAAATACATCATCTTGAGGGTCACCTTCGGAATCATGATCCTAATCAATGTGTAATATAGAGAAATCATCAACAGACTCAAGACTTTTTTTTATCTCAAGATCATCCTCGAACACCTTCCAATGCTTGATATTGTTAGGTACAAAGGGTCTATATCTTACCTCAACATCATAACTGAGATTAGGTGGCAGTGAGATCCTGAAATGGCTCGCTGATATGGCCAAATAATCAACCATAGTATTCTCCTCTCTTGGAATAAATGAAATGTTGAAAGCTAAGAAGAAATTGTCAATTAGGTCCCACACCTCATTTCTGTAAGTATTAATTCTAGGGTGGTTGGCTTGATAAACATTTTTGACCTGATGAACAATTAATTCAACATCTCCAAATATTGTTATCTCTTCAATCCCCATGTCTTTCGCAGCCCTTAAACCCAAAACAAGAGCCTCATACTCTGCCACATTGTTGGTAGCTTCAAATTCTAGTTTATAGGACAAAGGTATAGCCTCTTGACAAGGTGACACAAAAACCACTCCAGCACCAGCCCCTTCTTTAGAAGAGGCTCCATCGAAGAACATATTCCACACAGAAGTAGTTGGGGGTTGTATTTCAAGAAATGAAATGGATTTATTTATGATTTCAAGAGGAGCTTCAGAAGCATCTGCAAGATGCAATATGCTAGATACTAAGTCATGTTCCAAAGAAAAAATAGAATGGTTGATGGGGTTTTCCTCATCACTGATGATGTACGCGAGATGCGCTTCCCTGTAAAGTATCCTTTGTTCACCCCCGAACACAGGAATGTTAGCATATGAAAGGTCCATCTGCAAGGTTTCCCCCGGTATCTTTATCCAAGATCTAGATAGGAGAATTCCAAAATTAGGGGAACATCATACACTATGATATCCATGACTACGCTCTTCATCGACAGTTAGAACATGGACACGGCTAGGTCTTTGATAACCCCAAGGAACTTCACCTTCCTGGAATCGAAAGAATATAGGTTGTGGTAGGTTTTTGTGACTTCCAACCCGAGTTATTCCATGACAATATTAAGCATAACATTATCGAATGCTCCTGAATCCATTAAGCAGTTATGCAACACCTTATCATGGATGTTCAATTAAGTGTAGAAGGGAGGGGAGGAATCATCTTTGTCTTCTACCAAAGGTCCTAATATGACAGTTGGCCTTTCATATTGCAAATTGGCTGAGTCCATGGGATAACACATAGGTTCAGATTGCAATAGTTTAGAGAGGATATTTTTGAAATCTTCAAGCTTAACCAGTTCAGAAAGCGGTATAGGGACTCTAAGATTTTGAATTTCATGGTCAAAACTGAAAAAGGAAGGGAGTTTCAGAATCTCCTTCACTTCTAGGACGAGACCTTTGACCATTGGTGAGGATTTTGGTACCTCCTTTTCTTTGCTTCTATCTGCCACATCTTTAGCAGGCTTCTCTTCTCTAGTGGGCTACTCAGGAACATTAGGCTTTCCTTCTTTATTCTTAGACCTGAGGTTATACCTGTTTGGGTTGTTGTTGGTTTTTTCCGCTTTTCTCAACTCGTTCAACTAAATGTTCATGAGAGATTCCTCGTATGCAAAATGAGTTAAGTGAGGAAAAGAGGAGGTGTCCCCAAGACAATGGATTTTGGGATCAAGGTCTTCATCCCCTTCTCCTTCATCAGAAACAAGATTATTTTGGAGAGGGGTCTATATTTTCTTATTATATCTATGTCTTCTTCTCTGATATCTTTGGATGGTCTGAGGAGAATTAGTAGGTCTCCTAAAGTTACCTATATTATCATTATTTGGGGGATTCGTATAGCTCTTCTTTCCTTCAATTCGACCCTTTCCATTCTAGCAGAAAGAAACTTTAGTATTTTGGTTACTTCATCCATTTGAGGGGGGGGGGAACAAAAGGACTAGAAGTCAAAACTTCATAATTACCTTTTCTTCGGTCCTTGTCATCCTTACTCCTAATCTTATCAACTTCTAGTATATTAGATTCTACTTCAATAACTGCATCTTGCATATGATCTAGGGAGGTATCTCTTCTTTCTCTCAATAGAAGGCAAAAATTAGGGTCGAAAGAACTATCATAAGTCATTTTGGCAAAGGTTTCTATGGGTTTAACTTCAACGAGAATATTTTTATACATCTTATTAAATATCTTCAAGAAGTCTGAAACATATTCCCCTTCTTCTCTTTTAAGTGCCCCGAATTATGTAATGTAATAAAGGATATATATTTTATTACGCCAATTTATTAAGAATGAATCATCCAGAGCGACAATCTCGTCAATGGATATAGGAGGAAAGTCCTTAAATCAGTCCTTAGCATCACCATCTAGGCTTTGTAAAAAAACTCTCATCCACACATATTCACTTTAGATGGCCTAAATTTCAGAAAATCTATAAAAGGATGCAAGGTGCTCTTCTGCGGTCACGTCTCCCTCTCCTGTGAAATGGGGCATGTGATTAAGGTAGTCTGTGGTTGGGAGATAATTCATAGGCTGAGGTAAAACCATAGGGGCATATCTATCAACCAATATCTCAGCCATCCTATTTATGGGATGATTAGCACCCTCCATTAGGACACAGACTGGAGGTGAACTGGGAGGAGATGGAGTTCAGATAGGGGATATTGGAGGCATGCTTCTGGGAACAAAGGAAAACAACTAAGGATCTATAGAAAAGGCCTTAGGGCTCGAGGGAATATAGGTTTCCCTCTCTATCAAAGAAGCAACTGTAATAGGAGGAGGAGTAGTGAAACTGGGAGAGGGGAAATCAACAAGAAAGATCCCAAAATTTAAACTTCTAGAAGCTCCAACAGATGGTGTAATAGGAAAATGAGAAACAACTACTGGAGTTGCTATAGGAGAATAATGAAAGTTACCAAAATCACTTGGTTCAATAGTAGAAGTACCCTCCTGAAGGGTCTTTTGTCTTCTGATAATTTTCTTTGGGTCAAATTCAGGTGTCAATAAGGGAAGCTATGGAGTACACCTCATGTGTCTACCTCTGGAAGCCACAACTAAAACTATGGAGTCGTAACAATGGAGTCTCAAGGTGCACAGTTGCAATCTTCAATGTTTTGATTTTTTATGCACCTTCAGAACCAGTAAGCTTTGTCTTTCAATCCCAGGGAAAATATTCAATTCATCCCTGACAATAATTCCATAAGTGATAGCACTAGAAGTCCCCTTTGGATTGCAGCAGAGGTAAGCCCAATACCCATCAAATTGTATGTCACAATGAATAAATTAAAAGGGGTTCAAATGGGTGTAGACTCAAGAAAATATCGCTTTAACTTAGAAATCTGGACTAGGCAATGCATGAGAAAGTGAGATCTTGATTTAAATTCAGTCTGTAAGTTGTAGTAAAGGGTGAGTAGGGGGGAAGAACTGGTGAGGAAATGTAGAGGTCTTCTATGGACATTGAGTCTTCCAGCAGCCTAAGGAGGAAAAGCTTTGAATACAAGATCTTCTTGAAATCAAAACTTCACGAAACTGAAAATGTCATAACAATATTGCAATCAAACATACATTACAATACAGTCACAACAACTCGATTGGATCACCCATGCCCGATTCTTCAATATCAGAAGAAGAAGAGATGATAAGAAAGTTGACTGTCATTAAATAAGAAGTCTCAAATGAAAACACATAACCAGAGAACCATAGGTTTTGTTATCACTCCAAGAAACCCTTTGTGGTTGCAGACCAAAGGTGCTTGGTAACTTAAGAAATGAATGTTTGTGTATTTTGTGAATGTGGATCAATGGGACAACTCAATACAGCTTATAGCATTCAAACATGAAAATGATAAACAAATAGACAGTGCTCTCAAAGATTGATTAATCAATAGGTAGCTTTAAAGTGGGTGGAGAACAAATTGTAACTAAACCAGTGCAAAGCAGGGTCTAAGAGACAATCAAGAGACTTATTATCAGGCTATGAGCTAAACAATGGAATAACAGCCATTCAAAGCTTGACAACACAGATAATAATGCAGAAGAAAATATGGAAAGCTGACAATCAAAATAGAAAGGAACCTGTGATCTGTATTAACATGGAAATTCTGAGTACAAAAAGTGTATTTCTTTATCCAGAATCGAACCATTGTTTGATATCAAAACAGGCATTTATAGCCTTTACAAATGGTTACACAGATCCTAAAAACATGGATCTGTCATTTAATAAAAACAGTTCTATTCTATTTAAACAACTATGAAATTAAAGTCTTCAATAACAGAACTGAGTGTTCGAATTGTCTTCAGCATACAAAAAATCACCATTTCCTTCCTCCAGCTTCCAGTATCTGCGATGTAGTGAAGCAGCATGACACCTGTGCGTGACTGTTCCATTTCCCAATATTTATGGCTGAATTTTAGGATATGGTTTTGAAAGTGTATCCAAAATTCCTTGAATCCCTGAGGTTGAACTTCTTGCATGCAATTTAACGGTCCATTGATATGTTGGCATATCTTCAAAACAAGTCGAAAATAAACTGTTGCGATTTCATCCTCAAAATCCGCTTGCCCAGCTTCCAACAGTGCAACCGTTTGAAACTTTCACGGGTTAGCTGTTGAAAGCTATCGCTTTCCACAGCTAACGTGTAATGAAATAGTAGCCTGGCGCTGTTGAAAGTCCCGATAGTGCACAAAAAGAGATTTCGCCTTCAAAATTTACTTCAAACCAAAATCAATTAACATCTGACTTCTCACCTTGCATATTGACTGCCACCTGAGCAAGGACTTTCAGGTTTGGATGAGACCTTTGTTCCAGCTTTTGTTTCAATCCTCTGATCCGCTTCTTGAGGTGTCGGGCAAGCAATCTTAATCTGCTGCAGTTTTTAATGACCTTTTCCTTCCTCTTTTTCTCTTTAACATTCTCCTTGGCCAATCTCTCAAACGCTACATTTGTATTTGCAAAGTTATCAGATAAGTTTTTATACCTGTGCTTGATTACCCGTTCCAGAACTTCCTGTTGAGCAATTACCTCCTTGAGGTGTTTGATTCTCTGGGATTTATTTGATCTAGGGTTTTTTGATGATTCTCCCTGCTCTGTATGTTTTAATGTTTCATAGTTTTGAGCACATTCTGTTGATTGCTCAGAGCTCTTGATGGTAGGGCACTGATCTTTCTTCTCAGACTCTGAATCTGAGTAAGGTAAATTGAGGATGTTCTTCCCTGTACTCTGTTGTGTAGGGTGTCCTGAATCTTGCTGTATAGTCTGCTCTGTAGTCTGATCGAAATTCAACTTCCTATTCAAACTGTGAGGTTTCAATTTAGATACCCTGTCCTCTGAAGGTCCTGACAAGGCCCTTCTTCTTATTGAGCTGCTCTGAGGAGAGGATTTCTTACCTACACCTGCCATCTGTTCATTTGCGGTCTGGTTCTGGGTTTCAAAGCCCTCCCAGAACAGGAAGTGCTCCCAACTCCTTCCTTGTTGCTTTAATTCTTGCAGAAGAATCAATTTAATGAGGCCTAGGTGACAGAGAGTTGATTTAATGCTCAAAGGTTGAGCTCTAATTCTATTGCAGACTTTAATCAAACTATGGTATAATAAGTAAGGCAAATTGATGGGGGTTTTGCCTGTAAAATGATCCATCAGTTTAAAGTGGTACATCATCAACTTGTCGTATCTTCCTTCTGAGGTAATGTATAGTTGAATGCCTTTGAATAAATGCTGCCACTCTTCATCCAGATATGAAACGAGCATACCTTTTGTCCACGCTTTGTGTTTGTACCCATCCTTCAAATAAACCCTGTAATCCAGATTCTTAGGAGCGGTGGTCTTAAACCATCTTTGACCGGTTCTGGGAAATCCTGTAGCTGCGGCAATGACAGCCTCATCCACCTTGATTTCTACAGATCCAATGCGAGCTTTGCTACCATCAAATGTCATAGCGAAAGCTTCAGTAGTGGCCTGGTGAGACCCAACTTGTAACCTTTCTGCGAATTCTATGCAACCCGTATTTAAAAAATGCTTCTGAACCTCGGGATGCGATTCCAAAAAGGATAAATTATCCAGTTCTCGTTTAAGTAAAATGCCACTGCGTCTTCTCGCCATCTTGGAGCTCAAACTTTTGACAAATATAAACCCTGCAACCACCTAGTCGAGTTGAGGTCCTGCGCTGTTGAAAGCAGTTCAGGCTTCGACTCTGTTTTGAATTAAATGAAAACCTTGACAGTGCTTTGTAAACGGTTTGTGATGCGAGACCTCTGTTTGATTTGATGGTGTCAGGTCGGCAGTACCTCCTCTGTACCTGCATCTCCAAACACGATCTTGCCATTCCGACTGTGATGAATGTTGAGCGTGGTTTCTGGAACGAATTGGAATTCCAGTCACATATGACATGCACGATTTAGTTTCCATGATTTCCCACTCCTGTTAGCACATGCCCTGGATTTTCTCTGACGTGGGGGTGATCACACCATCATTGTTTTTCATACGTGGATATCAACACGTGATTCCCGCTTCGAGCAACAACAACCCGTGGAGAACGCCTCGGCCAAACGTTCGCTTGTCACTTTCACCAGCGTGCGACTCTGTGAAGAAACCCCTGTTAGCTGCTGAAAGTAAATACTTTCAACAATGCGCCACTTTGTAGAAGACCCTCCTTAGATGTTGAAAGCATGTACCTTTGACAGCGCGCCACCCGAGAACTAATTTTTAAAAATCTTTTAAGACTTGACACTTTCAACAGCGCGCCAACTGATGAAATGATCTCTTTAGCTGTTGAAAGTGAACACTTTCCATGGCGCACAATGAACCTTTTGCAAAGCGTTAGCTGTGGAAAGTAAAAATTTACAATTTTGAAAGAGAAGACTTTTATGGGTCAATTATTTTCTGAGACACACCAAAACCAAAAATTTCCTCAGCTGTAAAAACTCAAAAAATGACTTGAAGATACTACCTAAAGCTATGATATCCACCCAAAACTCGGCCGAAAGGATGGTTTCATTTTGGGAGTTAACATTTGGCTCCAAATGGGATGGGCATCTCCCCGTGAGGTGACCAGGAACCCAGCTAGACTCAGTAGCCTTATTGCAATCTAAAAGAAAGTTGCTAGTACCATTGGGCATGGAGTTATTTGAATGAAAAAAGTAAAGAAAACAAAACTGAAAAAGAAATATGTACAAAAAGAACCTGGCTTGACAAGAAGCCTTATGAGAAATAGACCTTCAGGAAGTGCCCGTTGAAAGGGCCCCCTGAAACTGGCTCGCCTGAAAGAGTTTGAAGAATGAAGGTGTTGTTCTGCTGCACCTCTGCTATGACAAAAGGACTTGTCCAAAGAGCCTCAAATTTTCCGTGCTTCCCTTTCTCCTGCCTTGTTGCATCCCACTTTAAGACCATATCCCCTGTTTTGAAAACATTTGATTTGACTTTCTTGTCGAAATTTCGCTTGATCGTTTCCTGGTGCAATTCAACTTTTTCTAAGAGTTGCTCTCTATCTTTCTGCAATTGTACCAACTCATGAATCCTCCTAGTCATATCATTTGGTTCCTCATCAGTTTCTTGTAAGAATTTTGTAACTGGCAATGCAAGCTAAATAGGAAATATGGCCTCAGTACCATATACCATATTGAAAGGAGATGTACCAATTGATTTTTTGCATGTTACCCTGTCAGCCCATAATGAAAACTTTAATTTGGAATCCCAACCTCTGGAATTCTGTTCAAGCAGCTTCTTTATGATTCTGACCAAACTCTTGTTTGATGACTCGGCTAGACCATTCCCTTGCGGATAGTAGGCTGTGGAATGTACCAGCTGAATTTCCAACTCTTCACACAATTTCACCAGGTGTTTATCTTTGAATGCAGCGGGATTATCAACGACCAGTATTTTAGGACAGCCAAATCTGGCGAATATATTCTTCTGCAGAAAGTTTATGATGACAGTGTGATTGGCGTTCTGGGTGGGAATAGCCTCAATCCACTTTGTAAAGTAATCGGTGGCAACCAGAATCCACCGATGCTGTCCACTAGAAGGCGGATGGATCTCACCTATGAAGTCCAGGCCCCACTGCTAGAAAGGCCCTGTGACCACTATAGGTTTAAGAGGAAGGGACTTCAGTTGTTTCTTACCTTCAAATCTCTGACATTTGTCACATGTTTTCACAAATTCATATACATCTGAAAATAATGATGGCCAATAGTAACCTGATCTCAATATTTTGTGTGCTATGGTTTTCCAATAGTGATTCCCTCCGCATTCACTATTTTGAAATTCACACATGAATTTAGCTGCCTCCTCTTGATTTACACATCTCAACAACAAACCAATGGGATTCTTCCAAAACAACAAATTATCGTTGATGCAGAAATTTACAGCCCTGAGTTTTAAAGCCCTTCTCTGAGTCTTTGTCAAATCCGATGGGACTGATAAAGTTTGCAAAAAGTGAATGATATCGCCGTACCATTTGCAATCAACTAGATGAGATGAAACCTGCATTCCCTTACCATCTTTGTCTTCTGAAGACGAAACATTTTCTGCATCGATACTCATCAGATTTATGTCAAGCATCTTGCAATTCTCTTCTGCCAAGAGTTTGGCGAGACCCTGACCTTTAATAAGATTTGCTGGTTTAATTTCGACATCAAACTCAATCAGCCTGGCTATCCACTTACTTCTTTTACCATCAATGTCAGGTTGGACAAGAACATCTTTGACTGAACTGGAAGGAACAAAAGAAATTACCTTTGCCTGAAGAATGTAGACCCTAAAATCCTTTAGTGACTTGACAAGTGCATAGGCTTGTTTTTCCAGCAACTCATAATTTACCTCTGTATCCCTCAAGACCTTGCTAAAGAAAGCAACTGACTGTTCCTGGTCATCAACATTCTTCTGCAAAAGTACCGCAGCGATCGTGTCATTGGAAGCAAATGAAAAGATATAAAATACCTTGGAAAAATCTGGGCTGATCAATACAGGAGCTGTTGTGATGGCCTCCTTGATGTCATTGAATGATTGTCTGGCTGCTTCAGTCCACTTTATCTTAGAGTCTTTCCTCAACATAGCAGTGATCTGCTTTGTGAGTTCGGAAAAATTAACTATGAATTTTCTGACAAAATTAATGGTCCCAAGAAAAGACTGAATGTCTTTCTTCGATCGAGGAAGAGATAAATTTTGTATTGCTTCTACCCTCTTTGGATCAATCTTGACCCCATCAGCTGAAACGATATGCCCAAGTAGTTTTCCTTCCTTAAGTGCAAAATTAGACTTTTTGGGATTAAGAGAGATGCCATACCTTCGACATTTTAGAAATGTCCTCCTCAAGTGCTGCAGATGAAGTTCGTGGCTGCTTGAATAGACAGTGATATCATCAAGATAAATCAAGACAAAATTATCTTTCTCACCAATGAAAGCAATGTCCATTGCCCTTTGGAATGTTGCCCCTGCGTTCATCAGACCGAAGGGCATCTTCTCGTACATAAACGTGCCCCATGGAGTGGTAAAGGCAGTTTTCTCTTTGTCTTCCGGATGAACAACAATCTGGTTGTATCCAGAAAAACCATCAATAAAAGACATTACCTTCGATCCTGACACCTTCTGCAACATATGCTCCATCTTAGGCAGAGGGTAATTGTCTTTTCTGGAGCACTTGTTCAGATTTATGAAGTCAACGCAGAGTCTGATTTCTCCGTTCTTCTTCCTAACTGGCACAAGATTAGCAATCCACTCTGAATACCTGAGAGGGATGATGATGTGAGCGTCCAACAGTTTCTTGATCTCTTTCTCCATCGTGGGCAGCAGCAAAGGATTGAATGATCTCAGCTTCTATCTGAATGGTTTGGTATCTTTATTCAATGGAATCTTATGTTGAATCACTTCTGTATCAAAAGTATTCAAATCATGATACTGCCAAGCAAAAATGTCTGCAAATTCCTTCAGCAATTTACCATAATCAGCCTTTTGTTTTTCAGTCAAATGTGAGGCCAAGTTGACATGTTTAGGATCTTGCTCACTGGCCACATTATACTGGAAGACATCTGACTCTTTTTCTGCACTTTGCAATTTGACATCCACGTCGTTGTTATCAAACAGTCTTTCCAATGGGACCAAACCCTTAGGAATTATGTTGGTGGATAGTTGAACTATCTCATGGGCTGCGATCTTTCTTTTGAGATTTGGCTTCTCGACTTCATCATCATGTTTGTTCTCCTGATCAATCTGCAGATCTGCAAACTCATCTATCACTGCAAGGAATCGGGTGAGTTCAGCGTCGTCCTCAAAAACTTTCCAAAATTTCACATTGTCAGGAAGAGAAGGCCTATGTCTAACTTGAATTTCATAAGACAATTTGTGAGGCAAAGGGGGAATGAATGCACATGCTGACACAGCCAGTGAATCAGCCAATTCATTCATGGCTCTAGGTACAAAAGTAATTTTGAAATCTACAAAATTTTTAATTGCCTCCAACACTTCATCCCTGTATGCCTTCAGCCTCACATGCTTATCTTGAAAAGACTTATTCACTTGCTGAATTATCAAATCTGCGTCACCAAACACTTGCAAATTTTTAATGCCCTTCTCCTTTGCTGCGTTCAGCCCCAAAAGAAATGCTTCATACTCAGCGATATTATTTGTCACCTTGAAATCAAGTTTGAAGGATAGGTGAGAAATTTTCTTTGAGGGAGAGATGAGTACCACCCCTGCTCCAGCTGACTCTTTGGTGCAAGCACCGTCAAAAAACATGGTTCAGAGATCATCCTCTGCTATCTCTGTGGGCTGATCCGTGATCTGGTCTAATGGTTTTCTGAGCAGCAATGTATCAGACAATGAGTCATCAAATTGCAAGATACAAGATCCCATATCTGTGTCGATTGCGTAAATAGGATGATTAGATGGGTTCTTCTCATCACTGATCACATATGCTAATTGAGACTCCCTGTAAAGTATTCTGTTCACCCCTCCGAAAACAGGGATGGTTGCATAGGAAAGATCCATTTGGAGGGTGCCACCTAGCCTCTTCATCCATGATCTTGATAGAAGACATTTGAATTTTGGGGGTATGTCAGCCACCACTATGTCCATCATCATTGTCTTCATTGATGCTTGGGTAAGGGTTACAGCCAAATCCTTGATCATCCCAAGGCATTTGACTTTCCGAGAATCGAAGGAGAAGAGGTCATGGTAAGGCTTGGT
>WSFP011408788.1:0-24986 GCA_009831015.1 Picea engelmannii
CCGAGAAAGGAAATTTAAACTATGAAATATGAACTCTCTGAAATTTAATTACAGAGATACCTATAAACTTATGATATATACATAATTGTTCAAAATGTATATATAATACCATGTAAAGGTCAATTATTGAAGAGATGATTTCATAACTAAATTATTTGTTATAAATTCCACATATGAACTGATTTTTCCACAAGATATTTTACTTCAACAAAACAGGTGCATATATCAGATGTACATAATCATTCTAACATAGAAGGATAAGGTTAACATAATTGAACCAGTTCATGGAAAAAAAAAGGGAACAATGACGTGCCTCCCAACCATAGAACAAGGCAGCCAAATCACTTTCCCGATTCACCCCCTAGCCTGACCTTGAATCCATGAGGGAAAACTTGGAATCTCCTCCTAAACCAATGTATTTCAGTTTCAACAGAATTCTCTTTCCTTGCACTCAATTAGTAGTGTTCATAAGAGAGATAAAAACTCGTAGTCCCTTTTTCCCAACATATTAGGCAACGTCCTACCTCCTTAGATATGCTCAACTAAATTTAACATGGTTGTTCCATTTGTCCTCCTGCAATAATTAACCAATATTTTGTTTACATACAAGTGTCATAGTCAAATAGCTAGTTGGGTCAAATCAAGTCTCTCCCTAACAGTCATAATAATTAATTACAATTTATCAAATTCGAAATTTGAAATTTCCAAAAATGGCAAAAATTTTCCAAATTTGAATTTACGAAAAACGAAATAATTTTCTAATAAATTTTGAATTTCAAAAGTACTTTAATTTTGGGGATGTCACACATATGTTAACTCTGTCCACCAAACAAAACCATATTATACACATATGAATCAGTGATAAAGTGGTTCTTAAATTCGTAGTAAAGTGGATGCCAAGTCACACCTGAACCTTGGTAGTTAAGGCCTGTCGGCATTCAGGTTATGGCAGGTCCATTAATGGAGTAATGCCTACCCAATACGTGTGTTCTCCACTTCATATGAAATCACATGGAAGAGGTGTGGGGGGGCATACCAGTCACTTTTACCCATGAACGAGGAACTCGGGGTGCCATTATGGCCCTTGTAGTCAACCTTTTGGTCTCATTTTCACTTTTTCTCTTCACTGTGCTACCCGTAATACCCTTGCGACCGATTACTCTCGTGTTGTTAGGACCTGGTAAGGAAGGAGAAAACCAACGTGTTGGCGGGGAAATTATCCACAAAAATCAGTAAGTGATCTGTCGTATTTGAAATTGATAAAGAGGAGTTCTTTGTGCAATGCATTTTCCGTGGGTTATTTCGTCACATTTCTTGGGATAGACTTTTATTTTGGTTTAAGGTTGAAAACACATCCTATTATGAAACCTTGTAGGCGTTTTTCTAGGTTATCTTCCAGGGATATAACTCCCGCTGTAATAACAAGTTTTTGTTACATGTACTATTTATTCCTTTGAGTTTTCATTAACTCGGGTTTGAGTTTGAAGGGATAGGGTTACTGTGTTTCTCCTTTGTTAAACTACAAGTCTTCATGCCTGTTCCCTTCTAGTTTCTCTTTAGTCAAAAAGTCATGGATGGAATTCCTTGTGAAACGTTTGCAATAAAGAATCCTTTAAGTTTTTAATATTAAACATGGATCGTTACACCCTGCGATCCTTGTCTGGGTAGTTCTGGTAAGAGAAAGACTCTACACAACATGAATGTAATCCTGGAGACTTTGCAAAAGTACATACCTTGTATGAAATTCATTACCCTAATATTTATGGTTTTATTCTTTTCATTCCAGGACTTGGCGGTAACTCTCAAAGCTTGTTGCATTTATAAAAAAAATCGTTATAGTATTGACAATTTAAGTTGTTATGTGGTTCATTTGTATTTGAACTCTGTCTATTTGTATACTACGTTTGAAAAACTCATTCCACTTTAAAAGTAATCAATCGTTTCTATGTAGGTCTTCAATGGGTATTTAACCTCTTAAATCCAGAACTTGTATGAGTAAAAATCGTAACTCTGTCTCCGTCAAGGGTTTAATATTTTCTCTGCAATGTCTTTCCTGGATAATTTTTCCTTTGAATTATTTATTTATTTATTGATGACCTATATTTGCTAAAGCATTACAACTAACTCGACAATGGACAATGGTCTTCACTTGCTATTCCAGCTGCTATAATTAATTTTTCATCTCGATAATTTAGGGAGTTCTTGCAAAGAAGTTCTCTTGAAACATAAACTTAATTTGAAATTATTGTATTAAAGGGTCTCCATGTTATTACTTACTGTACATTTCCCCATTCATTTGCGACATATCATGTTGAATGCATGACAAAATGTTTTTTCAAGGGGTTTGAGCATGTTCTTGCATTAATAAAGTTTAACCAACTAATTAGGTTCTTACCATAATTGAATGTACCTAGGTTGCATCCTTTGCATCTCTGTAAATACTTACTGATTTCAAATTTATTATTATCTTTGTCAGAATTTTATCTCTGTATTATGGGAATTAAAGGTAACTCTGTTTTATTTGTTAAATTTGTATTTAGTTCTCAATTTCGTCTCAATAAAATTCCTTCCAACATTTCATCCCCTATAAAGGGTTTGGTAATTACTTCTAAGTAACTCTTTTGATGATTATTCTGTAATAACAATTATTTTGATAAAGATCTTGTATCGTTTTATCTTTTGTAAGAATAACCTTCTTGTCGCTACCTCTCTGTTAAATTATTCGTTTACCTGTTTATTCTCTTTGATTACATTTTGTACCTTCTATTTATAATTGCTCTTTGTCTTTCATATCCTAAATTTTTTTGAGAACATATCTAGAATTCACGAAATCAATTTTTTTTTTATTGATGTCTGGTTTCTCTCTTTAATTCACAAGTGGAAATGTACACATGGATATAATTTTTATGAAGGGTCCCTTTTTCTTACGAGGGATCCCATCAAATGGTAACAAACCCAATCCTCGTGAGACATGGATTGACTACTTCGTGACGGTGTACAAAGACCATCCAATGTTCAATATAGACCCAAGATAAGTTATGCCTTCAAGTTGTTTTATTATCTCATTATTTTAATGAATTGAAAACTAATATTGATATTAACACCTTCGTATTACTCGCTTATAAATTGAAAATATCAGTACAACTTGGGGAAGAGGTGTCCAACAAATAAAAGTTATTTGGTTTCCATGGTTTTATTCCACCATTCCATGCGCGCATTCACTTTTGTGTTACAAATGGTCTAATGTAGTTTCTTTTAAAATTTTGTTGAAACTAGCTATGGAGTTCATGGGTCTATGGAAATTTCAGTTGTATTATTTTTGGTTAGCGACCTATTGAATGTAATAATTGTATTTTTTCATATCATTCTGAGATCTACTGTAACATATATATTTCTTTGTTAATAGATAAAACAAATGTATTATGGGACTTTTATTCCTTTCTAACTATACTCATCGTGATAGTAGGATCTTCAATACAGTCTATTTAACTTCTTCCTTTCTGAAGTAGTTTGATTTTAACCAGTAATTGAACAACAAGCAATGGAATAATTATATTATGACCAATAGACACATATACACATATTTATATATTTGTGTGTGTGTGTGTGTGTGTACTTAAAAAAAAGAATGCTAACAGGTATTTATAAATAGTGTAACATCCCACTTTTGAGCACACCCGATGTGACTTATTATTGTTGACACTTGTGTGCAAGTGATTCGGTTCACTATATGATTGATTGATTCGATTATGGAGCATGATGATGTTTGTGGATTTAATGATATGTTATTTTATGATATTTTTATCAACAGGTGCTATTGACTATATTTCCTTAGTGTGCGAGACTCTGGAAGTATGAATATGTCGATGGCATTGAAGGATTTCCTTGGACTCCGAATCGAGTCAAGGAGTGGACGGTTATGGTTTGAATGTTTTGATATTACATATGTTGTATATGACTAGATATTATGATGTCGATTGTTATCGCTGACACGTTTCATTGATGGATGCAAGATGACGATAACTTTCTAAGAAGACTCACATTAGGAGTAAAGGGGTCATGCATGACAACCAAAGATATTAAGGGAGAAGTGTGGAAACAACCCTTCCACAACCTACTAGCACTCCCGTCGTGGCTCAAACTATAGGTTAATGATTACCTAGTTTGAGAGACCCAATATGTCATGAGGGAAGACTATGACAGTCGCTCACGATGATTCTAAGAGGCGTGAAATAAGGAGGGGTCCTTATTCCTTAGAGGCCCTTAGTCTTCCACAAGGTCACCTGATGAAGTATTGACTCTAGGAGTTTGACGTATACCAAAATCATTTAAAAGGTGAGTGGCTCCCTTGGAGCAATCAGTGCGTCTTGAAGGGAACATTGCACAAATAAAACATGAATACAAGTGAGGGACACCCTTGTAGCACGTAGTGTGTTTTGAAGGGCACATCTCGATTTTTTTAACTATGGTAGGTTAATAAACCTAGTACCTAGAAAATTGTGCCTCCTTAGGACCTGGTCGGCCTTAAAATGAATGATGGTATCAGTAAAGTTTAATAACTAATTTTTCATTAAAAATTATCGCCAAGCCTAGCGAATTTAAAACCCAGATCTACGAAGAAAATGGGAACCAAAAAAAAAAACTAAATGGACATATAACAAGAAAGGGAGTAAAGAAAATTTGAAAACATTAATAATTAAAGTAAAATTTTAATGAAGGATTAAATTATTAAAAGGGTAAATTGTTGTTTATATCTAAACTTCTTAAATCTGAACTAAGAAGAAACAGGGAAACTTAAGGAAAAGGGGAATGTCTAACATAGTAGGGAATCTAGTCTTTGGAACCTTCTAATTTTGAACTCAACTAAGTTTTAAGAAAGGCGTCAGTCATTTAATAATTGTAAGGGAATAAAGGGACACCAAGGAGTGTTTTTAGCAACGCTTTTAGGTGGGTGAGGGAAATAGGAAAATTTAATTAATTAATAAATTGATTTTCTGGTGGAACTAAGGGATCGGGTGACATGTCTACGGGGGAGGTTTATCCCAATTAAATTGAATAAAAATAATCTAAATAGGGTTTGGGAAACTAATCATGAAGAAATATCTATAAAAAGGATGGCAGAGGAGGAGTATGGATCACGTTGGGTAGGCATAAGGTTACGATGCTGATATTTTTCTTGAATGATTTTACCTTATGGGAGTTGGGATGCCCAACTCGAAAGGGAGTGGTAGCTTGAACTTACAGGGTGATATGGGAGCTATCGTTTCCCTGGTTTATGTGTGTGGCCCTTGTTATTGGATAAATCGATAAATGTGGACATAATATGATCTCCCTAGATCCACCTGGATCTAGAACAAAACAAGACATGGCATGACGCTTTCCATAAGCTTTAATCATTGAATTTACTATAAAACAAGATATGAGTGACATACCTTTGAATATCTCTTCCTTATGTCTTTTTTGTCCCTGCTCCACTCCAGTGTTGTTGTGATATTTGATCTGCAATGAAACACAAACCAACCAAAGTGAAAGAAACAATAGTCTATTCAATGAAAACTTACACATGTGATCAAGGAGTCATGTAATAAAATGAGAATGATTTTATGGGAAATAAACATGCCACTGTATTATATTAAGTAAAAGTGAAAGATACCTTGATGTTTCAAGGTTCCCTTTCAGTGGCCCTTTGTTCCAACACACACATTTGCTCCAAACTTGCATGAAGAAGATCCACACTAATTTGATGGACCAATGAAGACTTATGGAATCAATTGAAATATAATCTCTCATACAATTATCAGCTTATTCTTTCATTAATTTCTTTCTTACTTGTTTGCTTAACCTTTTCCATGAGAATCCCATTATTATATAGGAGAAAGAGAGATGGTTAAAGATATTAGGATGATCCCACCAAATCAGAGAAGCGAGTAGGATCCCAACCATACATATGCCACCTCATATTCTAGAAGATTCCATTCTATAACCTCTGTGAACTTCAACCTTTTATGAGTCTTTCAGCGTCGCTGCACCCTGGCTATAGGATAGGCTGCGAAAACACTACAAGTTAGTTTCAATAAAGACTGTGGTGATCAGGCATCGTCGCACTGTATGTTATGCTTGGGTTGCGACATCCTTTATTGACAAGGTTTTGAAGAAGAGGAAGCCAATCACTTTTCTCATGAAGAAAGGTTCTTTTGGGAAGTTTAACAAATGCTATAGAAACATCAACAAGGTGACTAAAATAATGTGTAACAAAGGGATCAGGTGACATGTGTATGCGGGAGGTTTATCCTAATTAAATTTAATAAAAACAATCTAAACAGGGTTTGGGAAACTAATCATGAAGAAAACTCTATAAAAAGGATGGCAGAGGAGGAGTATGAATCGCGTCGGGTAGGTGTAAGGTTACGTTGTCGATATTTTTCTTGACTGATTTTACCTTGTGGGAGTTGGGATTCCCAGCTCGAAAGGAACTGGTAGCTTGACCTTACAAGGCAAGATGGGAGCTGTATTTTCCCCAGTTTGTGTGCATGCCCCTTTTGTAGATCGGGGGGATTAGGGGGAAGAAGAGTACCCCTAACGTTGGCTGGGAGGTACCGATGAGGTCTCAGCAGTTAGTAAGCAGGAGATGGATAGAGAACAAGTGCAAGACAACCACTTTGGATTCTGTTCCTTCAGTTAAGGTACTTCTATTGTGTGAAATTTTATGTTTTATTATGCATTTAATCTCGTCGAAAATTTGCAAAAATCGGTCTTAAATTTATGTTGTATTATGCATTTAATCTTGTTGAAGGATCTTTGAACTTTGGTGGTTAATTTATGTTTTATTTCTTCAAATCCAAAGATGGGTGCGATATAGAAGAAGCCCGTTACACTCAAGTAATCCATTGCGCACCTTTTTCTTTTTCTATCTACCGTTTGTAGGCATACGCTTAGATTGTTGTCCCTTCAAGTTGAGCTATTATAGGAAATTTGTGTCAGCCTTCTTTCTTTTCCTATCCCACCTTCAAATCTATTTTTCATTTCTAGATGGACTGTCTTGAGAGCATTAGAGTTTTCCATTTTTTTTCCAGTGATTTTCTTAAGAGCTCAGCGTATTACTATTCATAGATTTCATATTTTTCCAGCGAATTTTTCTTGAAGAGCCCAATGTTTTATGCTAAGATATTTCATAGTTATCCAAAAGATTTTGTTCTTGAACTCAACCTTTTTATTACTTAGATAATTCCCATTTTCACCAACGATTTTGTGTTTAAGAGTTCAACGATTTACTACTCAAGGATTTCCTTTTTCCCAACGAATTTCTCTTTAAGAACTCAACGTTTTTGTAGAGAGAGCTCATAACTTCCTCAACGATTTTGTTCTTGAGCTCATCGTTTTTGTTACTTAGTGGATTCCCTGATTGAATATTTCCTTGGAGAACTCAATCCCATTTCCTCAACTCCTTTTGCGCAATTCTATTTTTTATTTCCAACCCTATTTAGACATCCTTTCTGAACTGTAGGAGAGTCTCACACCGTTTTTTCGTGAGTCATGGTCACA
This sequence comes from Picea engelmannii, assembly GCA_009831015.1. Lineage (NCBI taxonomy): Eukaryota > Viridiplantae > Streptophyta > Pinopsida > Pinales > Pinaceae > Picea > Picea engelmannii. The sequence continues at coordinate 7,543 of WSFP011408788.1, forward strand.
CAATGGTGTCAACAATCACCTCTAAATCTCTCATATTTTTCGTTAATAACTCATTGATGGAGGCCCTTTTACCATGTTGAGTTCTTTCATATAGAGGCTTGGTAGGCATTACCTTATTTAGTGATGGCGTGTTACCCTTCTTCTTAGTGACTAGCATGCCCCACATTACTGCATAAAATTCCAACAGATATCTCGAGGAATTGGATTTCATTCTATCATTGGTATTACTGTGGTTGGTACTACACAGATTGAAATTTTGGGGATGGAAGATTGCCCCCTTCCTTCCATAAGTGGGTAATCCCTTTTGTGGGTCTGTCCCTTGATCATTTTGGTGCAACTATTTTCCTCACACTTCAACGTGAACTCGATTTAAGTAACACACAATGTGTTTTCCTTCACAGGTATCTGATTTTTCTACATAGGAATACTAAGGAGGTTCCCAGTTCATTTTAACAATTTTGTTTCTTGTATGTAGAGTTGCTAGATAAATGAAACCTTGACATCCTGGTAGACTCTTGAATCAGAGGCTTGCTCCTCAATATTAACTGGTGCAGACATAAGTTATCTACATTGTCACTCAATGGGTGACAACTGACAATGGTGTACATTCGAGTAGTCGAGGCACCCGTGAGTGAGGGGTGGTCTAAATGAGGCATGGAAGGCATGAGTGAGTGGTGCTCTAGATGCAATCCTATCGCATTAATCCATAGGAGTTGACGATTCCTTAATTCAAGTCACGATATTCATTATATTTCTAGTTGCAAATCGCATCCGAAACCATTTCGAGGATGCTTGGCCAATTGCTCCTAAGGGCATATACACCTAACGGAGCAACATTTTTGAGTTCCATGATATGCTACAAGATTTTTTAGGTGTGGACTAGGTGATTATATTTTCCTTCCACTCGCGAGGCATGGTTTCATAAATTTGACCCCTTAATCCAAATGTTGGTTTGCTTCAAACTGAGGAAAACACTAGTTCTCAAAATCAATGAGTAAAGAAATTGTCGAGGCATGGAACTTGGGAGTGAGGGGTGATCTAGATGGAATCCTATTCCAAGAATCCATCAGAGTCAACAATTCATAAATATGAGCCTCTATTTTTGTTTTATGCCCAGTTGCAAGTCACATCCCAAACCATTTCAGGGACTCTTGGCAATTCATCCTAGGGGCATAAAATCCTAACAGAGCACCATTTTCAAGCTCCACGATATTTTGCATGATTTTTTAGGCATGGACTAGGTGACCACATTGTCAATCTTCTCCCAAGGTATGGTTTGGTAAATTGGACCCCTAAATTCAAATGTTGGATTGCTTCTTACTGAGAAAATCACTAGTTATCGAAATCGATGAAAAAAATAAATTTTAACGGATTGGAACCGGGAGTGAGGGGTGATGTGGCTAAAATCCTATGCAAGGAATCCAACAGTTACGATGGTTCCTCAATCTGAGTCTCAGTTTTCATTTTATTCCCAGTTGCAAGTCACATACCAAACCATTTCAGGGACTCTTGGCCAATTCCTGCTCAAGGAATAAAACACTAATGGAGAAACATTTTTGAGTTTCATGAGATGCTGCAATCTTGTTTAGGCATGGAATAGGTGACAAAATTATCCATCCATTCTTGAGGAATGGTTTAGTAAATTGGCCCCTTAATCCAAATGTTGCATTGCTTTGAACTGAGAAAAACACTACTTTTCGAAATCAATGATTAAAACAACTTATGAGGCATGGAACCCATGAGTGAGGGGTTCTCTAGATGAAATCCTATCCCAGTAATCCATCAGAGTCTACTTTTCCTTAATCCGAGTCTCGATATTCATTATATTCCCAGTTGCAAGTCGCATCCCAAACCATTTCAGGGACTCTTGGCCAATTTCTCATGAGGGCATAAAAACCTAACGAAGTAACATTTTCGAGTTCCATGAGATGTTGTAAGATTTTTTATGTGTGGAATAGGTGACTATATTTTCCGTCCACTCCTAAGGCACAGTTTCATAAATTGGACCCCTTAATTCAAACGTTGGTTTGCTTCAAACTGAGAAAAACACTAGTCCTCAAAATCAATGAGTAAAGCAACTTTTGAGGCATGGAACCCGAGAGTGAGGGGTGCTCTAGCTGAAATCCTATTCCAGGAATCCATTAGATTCGACGGTTCCTCAATCTGAGTGTTGGTTTACATTTTATGCCCAGTTGAAAGACGCATCCCAAACCATTTCGGGCACTCTTGGCAATTCCTCCTCCGGGCATAAAATCCTAACATATCAACATTTTTTATCTCCATGAGATTCTGCATGACTGTTTAGGCATGGACTAGGTTACCACATTGTGCATCCTCTCTCAAGGAATGGTTTCATAAATTGGACCCGTAAATCCAAAGGTTGCATTGCTTCTTACTGAGCAAAGCACTAGTTATCAAAATCGATGAAAAAAACAAATTCTCAGGGGTTGGAACCGAGAGTGAGGGGTTATCTTGATAAAATCCTATGCTAGGAATCCAATAGAGATGAAAATTCCTCAATCCGAGTCTCGTTTTTTTTTTATTCCCAGTTGCAAGTCGCATCCCAAACAATTTCATGGACTCTTGGCCAATTCCTGCTCAGCGCATAAAATAATAACGAAGAAAAATTTTTGAGTTCCGTGAGTTTCTGCAAGATTTTTTAGGCATGGAATAGGTGACCAAATTATCCATTTGCTCCCAAGGCATGGTTTTGTAAATTGGCCCCTTAATCCAAATGTTGTATTGCTTCAAAATGAGAAAAACACTAGTTCTCAAAATGAATGATTAAATAAACTTTTGAGGCATGGCATCTGTGAGTGAGGGGTGATATAGATGAAATCCTATCCTAGTAATCCATCGGATTCAATGGTTCCTTAATCCGATTCTCGATATTCGCTATATTCCCAGTTGCAAGTCTCATGCCAAACCATTTTGGTGAATCTTGGCCAATTGCTGCTAATGGCATAAAAACCTAACATAGAAACATTTTTGAGTTCTGTGAGATGATGAAATATTGTTTAGGTGTGGAATAGGTGATTTTATTCTCCATCCTTTCCCGAGGTATAGTTTCATAATTTAGACCCCTTAATCCAAATGTCGGTTTTCTTCAAACTGAGCAAAACACTAGTTCTTGAAATCAATGAGTAAAGCAAACTCCGAGGCATGACACCCAGGAGTGAGGGGTGCTCTAGCTGAAATCCTATGCTAGGAATCCATTGGAGTTGACAGTTCCTCAATTCGAGCCTCGATTTTTGTTTTATGCCCAGTTGCAAGTCGCATCCCAAACCATTTTGAGGACTCTTGGCAATTCCTCCTCTGGGCATAAAATCCTAATAGAGAAACATTTTTTAGCTCCATGAGATTATGCATGCTTGTTTAGGAATGGACTAGGTGAGTGCATCATCCATCCTCTTCTGAGGCATGGTTTCATAAATTGGACCCCTAAATCCAAATGCTGCATTGCATCTTACTAAGCAAAGCACTAGTTATTGAAATCGATGAAAAATACAAATTCTGAGGGGTTGGAACCGAGAGTGAGGGGTTCTCTAGCTAAAATCCTATGACAAGAATCCAACAGAGATGACGTTTCCTCAATATGAGTCTCGTTTTTCTATTTTATGCTGAGTTGCAAGTTGCATCCGAAACCATTTCGGGGACTCTTGGCCAATTCCTGCGAAGGGCATAAAAGCCTAACGGAGAAACATTTTTGAGTTCTGTGAGATAATGCAAGATTTTTTAGGCATGGAATAGGTGACCAAATTATCCATCCTCTCCCAAAGAATGGTTTTGTAAATTGGCCCCTTAATCCAAATGTTGCATTTCTTCAAACTAATTAAAACACTACTCAAAATCAACGATTAAATAAACTTATGAGGCATGAAACCCATGAGTGAGGGGTGCTATAGATGAAATATTATCCCAGTAATCCATCATAGTCGACGGTTCCTTAATCTGAGTCTCGATATTCATTATATTCCCAGTTGGAAGTCGCATCCCAAACCATTTCGGGAACTCTTGGCCAATTGCTCCTCAGGGCATAAAAACATAATGGAGCAGTATTTTTGAGTTTCTTGTGATGCTGCAAGATTTTTTATGCGTGGAATAGGTGACTATATTTTCCATTCTCTCCCGAGGCACAACTTCATAAATTGAAGCCCTAAATCCAACTGTTGCATTGCTTCTTACTGAGCAAAGCACTAGTTATCAAAATTGATGAAACAAACTACTTATGAGGGGTTGGAATGGGGATTGAAGGGTAATCTAGATAAAATCCTATGCCAGGAATCCATCGGAGTCGAAATTTCCTCAATCTGAGTCTCAGTTTACATTTTATGCCCAATTGCAAGTCGCATCCCAAACCATTTCGAGGACTCTTGGCAATTCCTCTTCCGGGCATAAAATCCTAACATAGCAACATTTTTTAGCTCCATGAGATTTTTCATGCTTGTTTAGGCATGTAATAGGTTACCACATTGTCCATCCTCTCTTGAGGAATGGTTTCATAAATTGGACCCCAAAATCCAAATGTTGCATTACTTCTTACTGAGCAAAGCACTAGTTATCGAAATCAATGAAAAAACAAATTCTAAGGGGTTGGAACCGAGAGTGAGGGGTTCTCTAGCTAAAATCCTATGCCAGGAATCCAACAAAGATGAAGGTTCCTCAATCTGAGTCTCGGTTTTCATTTTATTCCCAATTGCAATTCGCATCCCAAACCATTTCAGGGACTCTTGGCCAATTCCCTCTTATGGCATAAAAGACTAGAAAAACAACATTTTTGAGTTCCGTGAGATGTTGAAAGATTGTTTAGGCATGGAATAGGTGAAAAAATTATCCATCCTCTCCTGATTCATGATTTCATAAATTGGACCGCTTAATCCAAATGTTGGTTTGCTTCAAACTGAGAAAAACACTAGTTCTCGAAATCAATGAGTAAAGAAACTTTCGAGGCATGGAACCCGAGAGTGAGGGGTGCTCTAGCTGAAATCCTATCCTAGGAATCCATCAGAGTCGAAAGTTCCTCAATCCATGTATCGGTTTTCGTTTTATGCTCAATTGCAAGTTGCATCCCAAACCATTTCGGGGACTCTTGGCCAATTCCTTCTCTGGGCATAAAAGCCTAACAGAGAAACCTTTTTGAGTTCCATGAGATGCTACATTCCTTTCTAAGAATGGACTAGGTGAACACATTGTTCGTCCTCTCCTGAGGCATGGTTTTGTAAATTGAACCCCTAAATCCAAATGTTGCATTGCTTCTTACTCAACAAAGCACTAGTTATCAAAATTGATGAAAAAAACAACTTCTGAGGGTTGGAACCAAGAGTGAGGGGTTCTCTAGCTAAAATCCTATGCTAGGAATCCAACAAAAATGACGGTTCCTCAATATGAGTCTTGTTTTTTTGTTTTATACGCAATTGCAAGTCACATCCCAAACCATTTCAGGGACTCTTGGCCAATTCCCCCTCAGGGCATAAAAGACTAACGAAGCAACATTTTTTAGTTCCGTAAGATGCTAGAAGATTTCATAGGCATCAGTTAGGTGAAAATTTTTTCCATCCTCTCCCAAGGCATGGTTTCATAAATTGGACCCCTTAATCCAATTGTTGCATTGCTTCAAACTGAGAAAAACACTAGTTGTCGAAATCAATGAGTAAAACAACTTATGAGGCATGGCACCCGAGAGTAAAGGGTGGTATCGCTAAAATCCTATCCCATTAATCCACCGAAGTCGACAATTCCTCAATCTGAGCCTCGTTTTTCATTTTATGCCCAGTTGCAAGTCGCATCCCAAACCATTTAAGGGACTCTTGGCCAATTCATCCTCAGGGCATAAAAACTAACTAAATTCTACATGTCTTTGTCAACTAACTACTATATCTTACTGAGCCAAGGGTTTAGGGTTTTACAGCCGCTCTGAGCCGCATTGTTCCAATAGCTGCCCCACTGGGGCTCATGTCTCATAAGGAGGGAGGGTCGATGGCCGCCTCCTACAGCCAAGCCACGATGAATGGAAATTTGTAGAGGGTACGAAACGACTGACCTTCGAGCCACCACCAGATCTGCGATCGAAATTATTAGAGGAAGGAACATTCAAGGATAGAGAGATGGACATAGATCCAGAGAAATAGACTCTCCCATCCACCGCGTCAGCTCCATGGATGCTAGGTAAATGTATTCCACAAGCGCCACAAGCCCCAAAATACGTTATCAGCTCACCACACATAGAAGAGAAAAAACAATATATGAGAGATTATGCCTTGGTGGGAAAATTCCTGGGGCTCTAGCCTTCGAAGCGCGATATGATCAAATGGATACAATATTGGTGGAAGACAAAAGGTCACTATGAGCTACAATTGGGATCTAAGGGGTTTTCCACAATCATCCTCCATAACCTTGAGGATCGCAACCACATCTTTGATGGGGGGGCATACTTCTTCAACTTGGTAGGTCTCTTCTTACTATTTTGGATAGAGAAGTTCATCCCTGAAAAGGAGGACTTTTCACATGCACCTGTATGGATCAAATTATACTCTCTCCCCCAGGAATTCTGGCTAGAGGAGGTCCTGGTTGGCATAGCAAACACCATCGACATCTATGTTAAGTCTTCTGAAGCCACCAAGAAGAGGCACTATACCTCTTATGCACGAATCTGTGTGTACCTGAACATAGCCAAACCACTCCCAGGATCCATCATATTGCAATATCATGATGAGGACTGGACCCAAACCATCGACTATGAACACATTCCGTTACGATGCCGGAAATGTCACGAACATAGCCATCTTTTCAGAGAATTCCCTCTCAATATTGTTCACAAAGAAGGGAACCCAGAAAGTAGCAAATACAAGGATGGCTTCACTCAACTAATAGGGAAAATAAGATAAGGAGGAAGAGAGCAACTAGCCCAAGTAACTAAAGATCCCTCAACTAGTAATAAATTTTCCATTTTACAGGATCAACCAGAGAACCCCGCAACCCATACACAACCCACTAAACCACTTCTGGATAATGGCCCCAAAGCTGCCAGACAAGGGGAGGTTTGATCCCCACAGGGTAATTAGTCATATCTCAGCCCCCTAAATGTGGCTCAGGATCCGAAGGACTTTCTAGAGACAGAGGACGGGGATGCAGAAATGGAGATGGAGAAGTAAGATCTAGCTGGGGTGGATTTGGAGCACCTCGAGCACACCTATAGGAAACACAAACTATACACCATACCCAGGGATAAACTATGAAAGGTTCACAAGGTATTCCTAAACTCCTCAGTTGGGTCCTCTGCAAGAGCTAGCCAAGGGTTGGGAATACAGAGTAGTCAGTCAAAAAACCCAAGTAAATCTCAGAAAGACGAAAAGAAAAGAGGGAGGAAATCTACCAACAAGCTTATACAAGAAATAGGCCACTTCATGGCAAACTTAGGGCAAATCCACCTGATCTCAAACAACTTCCCTCCTCTCCCCACCCCCCCTTCATCATGAAGATCATTTCATGGAATATCAAAGGACTCAATGGACATAGCAAGCAAAAATTGCTACGAGATCTGATTTTGGCAGAAAAACCTGATATAGTACTTCTGCAGGAAACCAAATGCACCTCAAAATATGTTGACAGACTACTTCCATATTGTTGGAAGCAAGGGGAATAAGTCTCAACAGCGGCCACAGGTACAGCTGGAGGAATGGCTATCTTCTGGAACACCAACTTAGTGCTGCTGGAAAACTTTATCGCCACCAGATGGTCCATTACAGTAGATTATAGGCTTATTGGCTCAAACAAGATGGGACACTTGACCAATATCTATGGCCCGGACAACCTAAGGGAGAAGCATGCCTTCCTCAGGAATCTGAACTGCTTATCCAATCTAATGCAACATAATAGATGGATTATCGGAGGAGATTTCAATATCATTCGCAGCCTGGAGGAAAAAATAGGTGGATCAAGACGATTGGATCGAGAAACCAATGAATTCAACAGCCTCATAAACAACCTTCACCTTATCGACTTGGAGACTATCAATGGCATTCACACCTGGACAAATAGAAGAACCGGAATACACCAAATTGCTTGCAAACTAGACTGGTTCCTCATCTCTGACTCCCTCATGTTGGAAGGCACAACTCTGGAAGCTACCATTTTGAATTTCTCTGGTTCATATCATTGGCCTATTCAGCTATGGCTGGATGTGCCAGCCACACCTGGAAACAATCCCTTCAGGTTTGAACATTTCTAGCTCGACCATCCCGATTTCTGGGCAAAAATACAGGACTGGTGGAGGGAGGTAGAGGTCTCTCATGGCTAAAAAATGTACAGATTTCAACAAAAGTTAAAAAACCTCAAAAAACTTCTCAAGATTTGGAATAAGAAAACCTTTGGCAACATATTTGATTCCCAAAGGTAGCTGTCAGAATGAATGGGCGAGATTCAAAACCAGATCAGAAGACAGGGGATAACGAATGAGCTAAAAGCCCAGGAAGAAACAGTAAATCAACAGCTAGAAGCTAGGAAAAGACAAGAAGAGATTCTATGGAAACATAAATTGTGCATCCAATGGCTCAAGGAGGGGGAACACAATACCAAATTCTTTCATAGGACTGTCATCCACAAAAGGCACTACAATAATATCACGCATCTCATCTCTGCAGTCGGGGAGACCATTCACTCCCATGAAGACATGGAGTCGACCTTGATTGACTACTATCAATATCTCCTCACAGAACCTCTCCCGAATAGACATGCAGCCATTACTAAGGTCACGTAGCATGTGCCCTCCCTCGTTACCCAGCAGCAAAACTCATCCCTTCTCTAGTCCATTACAATCGACGAAGTGGATCAAGCACTTCAGGACACTCCCAAATGCAAGGCTCTTGGACCTGACGGCTTCACCAGCGATTTCTTCCACCATTGTTGGTCGATGATCAAGGTAGAGGTTTGGGAAATTCTTGAAGACTCCAGAGCCACTGGGAAATTCCTCCAGGCTCTTAATGTGATGTTCCTCACCTTAATACCCAAAGAGGGGTAGGCACACCACCCCAAGCAGTTCAGACCCATATCTCTTTGTAATGTCATCTACAAAATCCTAACAAAAGTGATTTGTAGGAGACTCAAGCCTATCTTATCCACAATTATATCCCCGGAGCAATCAAGCTATGTTGAAGGCAGAAAAATCATGGACAACGTCATCCTAGCACATGAAGTGATCCACTCTCTGCAGAAGACCAAAACACCAGGTATGCTCCTCAAATTAGATCTCTCTAAAGCCTTTGATAAGATAAGATGGGAATATATGCGGGTAATGCTCCTAGATTTTGGTTTTGATCAAAGTTGGGTGACTTGGATTCTGAATCTAACTTCCTCGGATTTCATCTCCATTCTTATCAATGGTGTCCCCTCTCGACCCTTCTCCCCCTCAAGAGGAATTAGACAGGGAGATCCTCTCTCCCCTTTCCTCTTCATCATTATGGCCGAAGGTCTTGGTCGTTCCATACGTGCAACTATTGAAAGCAACCTTCTGACTGGCTTACCCTTGCATGGCATTTCCCCTCCTATCTCACACAGTCAATTTGTGGACGACACGCTTTTAATGGGCACCCCAACTGTCCACGAAGCCAACTCTCTTCTAGCAATTCTCCAAACCTTCTTAGATGCCTCGGGGCTGGACTGCAACAAGGATAAATCCCAAATTTGTTTCTTCAATACGCCACCTCTGATTCAGCTTCATATCTCTGAAATCCTAGGTTTCAACATAAGCTCCCTTCTCTCCAAATACCTTGGCATTCCCCCGATTGACAATGCCCTCCGGAACTCCTTGTGGAAACATATCTTATCCTCCTTTACCAAGAGGCTCTCCTCCTGGACCTACCAAGTTATAAATCTTCCCAGTCGTCTCATTCTTCTCCGAGCTGTCCTTCAAGCCCTTCCTGTCTACACCTTCTCTGCGCTGGCTGCCCATAGATTTGTTCTCACAACCATTAAAAATTTACAACGAAACTTCTTCTGGAAAGGCCTCAATTCAGGAAAGAAAATAGCATTGGTCAGTTGGGACAAACTATGCCGACCCAAAGACCAAGGCGGCTTGGGATTATGGGACCCCCTCATGATGAACAAAGTTCTAAGCGCCAAAAGTTGGTGGTGGTGGCTCAAGCATCCCAAGGACCTCTAGGCTAGACTTTGGAGAAAGAAATATGCACCAAATGTGGTGGAAAAGAACCTAATTCGATGGAATGGGGACAGCCCTGGCTCCTTAATATGGAAAGTGGCCAGGTAGAACAAACAGCTGGTTACTTGGCATGCCTTTCGGGAAATAAAAAATGGGGAAACAACTCTCTTTTGGAAAGATTCCTGACAACAATGGCATGTTTTAGACAATGAGGATTGGGAAAGGGACATCTATACCCATGCTACACTCGTGGGCCTAACAAGAGTAGCTGACTATTGGCAGGAAAATCCCCCAGAAGACACTTGGCGATGCTGGCACCTGGACAGGGAACGCACTAATCTGGAAGCGCATGTGGACCTGGCACCCTGGAAAGAGGAAATGGCCAAATGAAAGATTCCCAAAATCGCAGGAGAGGATATCCTTCATTGGGGATATTGGCCAAGGGGCACCTACAGTACATAGGAAGCTTATCAGATCATAACTCAGGTAGACTCTCTCCCTACAAGGAAAGTTTGGCGCAAAATCTGGAGTCTTAAACACTGGCCAAAAATCACCCTCTTTCTCTAGCTTGTTTCCCACTCAAGGATACTAACTTGGGATAACCTTTCGAGAAGGGGTTTTCTTGGGCCCTCCATTTGCATGCTTTGTGGAGAGGCAGATGAAACCATGAATCATCTCCTCAACTCTTGCCCTTACATAGCTCAACTTTGGGATCAAATGGCACTCATCATGCGCACTTCCGATTGCCATAGAGATAGTATCATTGACACCATCACGGACTGGAGGGACCAGTCTTTCCATTCCCCCCTCCTCAATCGCATTTGGAAATTACTTCCAAGCTTCATCCTTTGGAAAACTTGGAAAGAAAAGAACAGAAGGCTCTTCAGAAATGCATCTCTTCCTTTGCAACATTGTTGGAATCAATGTCGTTGCAATATCATGGAAACTCTCAACCTTCAGCAATGGACCAAAAAAAACTTGCACAACACTCCTTCTGAACTCACAATCCTTTAGCATTGGCAACCTCTTCCTTCTCATCATTCTCTACCCACCACTTCTCCTTCCACCCCTCTCAACAACCCCTCCTTTTGGTCTCCCGCCCCAGTAGATTTCATTAAACTCAATTTTGATGGAGCCTCTAAAGGCAATCTAGGTGCAGTAGGATATGGAGTAGTCTTCTGCAACCATCAAGGGCACATCATTCTCATAAGCACAGGCAACCTTGGTAATTCCATGAAAAATGCAACAGAACTCTGGGGACTCATCTGGGGATTGTAATTAGCCATTGACTACAATTTCACCAAGCTAATAGTTGAGGGGGACTCTCAGGTCATCATCAATTTGCTCTGCAGAATTCTAAATGGAGCAAACCCAGACAGAATGTCGCCTAGTTGGAGACTCTCACATGGGATACAGATTGTCACAGACCTAATGAAACCAAATCAGGCAGTCATACTTGCTCATGTCAGGAGGAATGCGAATCGAGTCGCAGATGAGATAGCAAATATGGAAACTACTTGGATTGGTCCAAAACTCCTCTGCAATGCGGCTCTGGAACCTAATCACCCCATTCTCCAGCATTGTATCCACAAAACTAGAACAATGGACACACCCCCAGATGGGGTGCTAGTGAGATACACATGGTGCGACATGGAGAGGCATGACCAGTGAGGCACAGAGCCATGTGACGGGCTTGTGCCATTCCCCGCCACCCCGAACCAACATTAAATTACCATTACCATGGCACGAATGACAATTAAACAACTCCCCTCTCCTCTCAAGATTCATTTCATGCCCAAGTTATCTGTGCATGTCTTCTGTCTCTGCACATGCACCAATTAGCATCCCCCTCTACGACCTTCATCTGAGCTAACTGATAATTGCATGCTCATCACAGCTCTGGTTCGACTCCAGGATTTCTACCACTACATAGTGCACCTGGCGTCCTCTATTCGCTATATGACGAGCCTCATGCCGCACCCTCGAGGGTGCCCGCGCAGAGGCTCTCCATGGAAACCTCGCCGACCCTCTGTATCGCCCCTTGCTTCACCCTCCTCCTACTCCTCTCCTTCCATTCAGCCTGAGCCAATTCTTCCTCCACCCCCCGCTCTATCTGTTTCACAGTTTGATATCCTTGCTATTGTCTTCTTCCTCGTGCCATCTTCCTGACCCCCCAACGTTTGGGCCTCCTCTTGCACCAATTCCTAACTCTGTTGGGAAGACTGTGGGAGAGCCACCTCCTTGCAAGCCTCGGAACACCGAGAACCAGTCCCTGAACTCTTTCCTTGACACACAGCTATGAGAAATCCATGCAATTCTCCTCGGCTTGGTCTTCGAACTCCGCCAGGGGGTGGAGGATCTTCAATTCCGTCTTCTTTCCATGGATGGAAAGGTAGCAGTCCTTCTCCAGCTCCTTTCCTCTCTTCAAGAGGCTTTCCCCTCGGACCTCGCAGGTGCGGATTCAGCAGAGGAACCCTGTGGTGAAACCAACAAAGGGAATTCCCAGGCGCAACATTCAACAAGAAATGAGAAGGACCAAGTCATGCACAAGGATATGGTGAAGGAGGACACAACACGCTGCGCATTGCAGGATACCTCACCAGTTGTCGACAAGACCGAGGGAAGCGTGGATGCTGGAAAGCAGTGGGATAATCAAGTGACATACGTCGAGGAGGAGCCATGGTCTGAGGCTGTCCACGTCACCTGGCTAGGTTATCTGCCAAATGTATGAGGTCATGAGGGCACTTCAAGTTTCATTAGTTTCTCTACTTTTTAGTTGTTGTCCAGTTAGTTTCAAACTCTTTACTTAGACTATTACACTACTTATGTTTGACTTCCATGCTGGCTGGACTGGTTTCCCCTCTGTTGGGGCAGTCCAGTAACTACAACAAGAATATTCTCTGTATTTTGTATATCTTTTTGGTCTTGGAAGGCCCTTTATATATAATACTACTAACTTACAAAAAAAGAAAACTACTATATCTTACTACCTTGAAAAACGACTGCACCAATTTCAACTGCACATTGAGTTTAACAACCACTACTTCCTACATAAAAATGTGGGTTGCACTATTGTTAACCATTGCCATAACTAACTTATTCTTCAACTTGTATTGAACAAAACTAATATTTGTATAGTTCTACTCTTGGCCTGCACAAAACTAATATTTGTATAGTTCTACTCTTGGCTTGAACAAAACTAATATTTGTATAGTTCTTCTCTTGTCTTTCCTTACACATATTGCCAACTAAAGCACCCAAGATTTGCAACACACCAATTGATGGTTGGATTTATTACTCCATAGCATTGACCCTCATCTTCATTGGACATTTATTATAATAATTCTAATTTGCACAAATCCAACAAACAACAACATTACTACTATTTTTTTCGTAGATCCATAAGATAAACTTATCATGTCCTTAGTGTTATCACATTAATATGTCCTCAATATGTCCAAAATAAAGAGGGATATCACATTGAATTAGGTGGTTGACCACTAATATCGGTAATTGCACCCTAGTCTAATTGTGCATCCAAAACTAAAGATATAAATTTTTTATTTAGAACTTTGAATATAGCAAAAAAGTTCATAAATTGGAACTAGGATGATGATGGACTACTCACTAAAAATACGTGCACATGCAACTGAAGCTACAACCAAACATGTACTTGTTAGATATTTATTCGTCGAGTGAGGAGAACTTAGGACAAATGGAGGGAAATGTGATTGTATCTAGTAGATATGATAAGCAAACAAGGACCAACACTGAAAAAGTCAGAATAAAATTTTGTAGGCGCATTAAATTTTTTCTTGCCAAAGGAGGATCATGCTCTTATGATGAGGAGAGCATAAGAGACATAGAGGTGCCACTAAGTTATAAGCATCTGGTGAAGAAATGGATACCTAAGGAACTGCCTCCTATAGATGTTGACTTCGTTGTCAACAATAAGACATATCACATTGCACCATCCTCCCTTCATGGCTTGGGGCTCTTTTCCATGGATGTAATAATTGTAAAATACAATACAATAACTGAATTGATGGACTATGTCGGACCGTGTTACAATTATAATGATTGGATGTAGTTGGTCTAGTACATGCGAAGTATGCAGAGACATGCACTCGCCGTAAATTATACACAACTAATAAACAAGGATAAAAATAAGGGAGTGACTATAATATATTGATCGAAGGCCTAAATCTTCTGGAAATATTGTAGGGTTTATAAACAACACATGACATGAGACAACAAACAAACAACCAAATTTAATATATGAGGGACATGAAGAGAATCGGGTAGTCCTATGCGCAATAAAAAATATATCTTCTGGGGAAGATTTATTAGTGGATTACCATTTGAATCAAATATAAACATTGACTGATAGTGTGCAAGTTCTTATGCAACACTTCTTTAAGAAAACTCTACTTGTTGCATTATATTTTTTTATTATCTTTAACATTGTTGTAAATATTATCTTTAACATTGTTTTTTTTTATCGTTAACAATTTTTTAAATATTTGGGGGTTCTAATTATATTATAATGTGGCAGGATGATCATGGAAAAGGGCCAACCACAAAACATGTAAATGATTATCAATTTCCACTTTCATTTTATGTTATTTTTAATATTTGCTTATATAATTTTATTGAAATAACATTGTTTTTGTTGAAATTATATGTAGTCTACATGCCATGTTGATCATGATTTCGCCAATGAGGAGGGGTTTTATTCATCCCCTGATCCGATGGTCTTAATAAAAAAAATGGATCTTTAAAACGAACAAGGAACTTGCTAGATTCTTAGATCGTCCAGATCAAACTCCCGATGTCCTAGAAAAGATCAATCTCCTTATGCCACAACTTAACACATATAAGGTAATAACCAAAATTTAAAGTGTCTTTTTTAATGTACTCATATGTTCAATTATGAAACTTTTTTCTTTAACTTTTACATTATCTCACGAAAAAACATTTTCTTTTTTATAAATTGATTTTTGGAGCCTATTCAGCTCGGTGTTGGTTGTAGTGGTGCTAAAGAGACGCTATGGAGTCCTGATGCGGGCAGTCATAAATTTTCTAGAGTACTATTTACTGCTCCATCTTGCACAACTAATTTAGATAGGAGCCATGACACGCACCTCCATACATCCACACCTCAATCAGAGTCTAGATATGGTGGCAGAGATGAGGCTCATGGTGATGTGGTTGACATGGTTTCATTTCCTGGAGCTAGACGTGTGACAAGCACGGGGACCCTTCCATGCACATTTTTGGTCGACAATAATGGACTGTCATTAAACCAACCAAGGCTCCCAAGTAGTTTTAATTAATATTTTAATCGTTTAATGTTGTCCTTCTCATACACAAATCATCTAGATTATTAATTTTAAATTAATGATCATATATTTTTGTGTGTAGGAAATGACCATTTTTATAGGCACCTAGAGAGCAAGGCGTTGTTGTTTTTTGGGGAAACCTTATGCATGAGGTGGAATTGCCAGAATTCCAACCTCAAAAAGGAACTTATGGATTATCTTGAAGTCCTCTTTGGAGTAGACACGTTCAATAAAACATTGGTCACCTATGCAGTGGGTGAATATTTAAAATATATGTGGGATGTTTATAGATGAAGCTTGGTAGGAAATCCTAGGTATGAGCATCCTCCTGCAATTCCAGAGAGGGAGTGGAAGGCAATCATTGATCATGCAAAAGAGAATATTTTGAAAAAATCATGAGAAAAAATAACTGGTACACCAAGGTAAATTACAATATTTTGATTTCAATACTAGCTTTATTTTTCTTTATATAAAAATAAAAGTGTGGTTATATATAACATACTTGAAAATTTTGATGATAGGTTTCCTGACACTTCGAAGGAAACCAAATAAAGGATTTTCAAACATGGCCAGCACAAGTTAGTCCAGGGCGACTACTTGACGTTACATTCACGAATCATAAGTACCCAAACATCTTAAGAATATTATTTGTATCTCCTTAAAACTTTCAGGTAACTATATTCAAAAACATTAAAAAAACATACCCTTTTGCAATGGAGGGCGACGACTTCAGAACTGAAACCATGAAGGCAGACCTCCAACCTGGTTACTTGTATGGTTATAAAGTTGTGGTTGATCATAGGAAAATCATGGGGAAGACCCCAATATCCAATTTGCAGGATAAGGTAAATAAAAATCAGTCCACATTAACCTTTCATTACTTATAAAATACACAAATGTTTGAGATCGTCCATAATTTAATGTCTTACCTTGTTTTAATCAATGGAGCAACACTATCAACAAACCATTAGTACTGGACAACAGAGCGTTGATAGTGCAACGCAACGAGAAGATCATCGTTCTCCCCAACATCCCCATCCCAATTAGGTGCATCCCCAAGATGTTCATGTGACTAAGTCCCACAATGGTAAAGTGGCTATATATTAATCATATACTTAATAATTATGCACTTATAAATTTTGATGTTTCAATGGAAGAGAATGTCATAGTTAATCCTCCTCGACCTGAAGATCAGTTGAACAGGCCGATAGCCATTCCAATGGTGCCAACTAGAGGACTAGGTAAATAATTAGATTGCAAAGTTTTTTTTTAATATTAATGGACTACTTCAATGATATTTAAAACTTGGCCATATAAATTTAATATTTTTGGTTTTTGTAGGTGATGTCCCCTCACAGAAGAAACCACATCGTGGGTACGAGACCAGACGTACTCGACGTGAAAGGACTAAAACAACATCAATTGTTGATGAGCACCCAGTAAACGAAGACATGGAGATGGATGAATTACTTAAGACCTGGAAAGCACAAAATAAGACTAAAAGAAATTCATGATGTGTAATAATTTTATAAGACGGTTAGATTTACATTATATATATGAACATGTAATGATGCATATAATACATTGACATTATGGGTACTTTTTCATCTGATAATATACACAAGGTTCTTTCTATGGCTTGTATATATCTCTGAATAAAATTTTGTTATACACTTAATGATAATTACAACTTCTCTTATTAGACTTGGTATATATTGATTCAATACTCCTTGGTTCTATTGGTTCTATTGTCCTTGACATACAATTTCTACATCAATTTGTGGCACCATGGATATCATCCTAGCGATTTGAAGGCATTGGTAAATGTGAAATTAAGAGATTGAATTGTTCAAGTTTGGATTTAAATTTTACACACTTGTTTGTTTGTGGGTTTCAAGAGTTCCAAACTTGTATCTCTTTTTCTTTTAAGAATGACAATATTTTTGTAC
>ML860174.1:0-24165 GCA_009831015.1 Picea engelmannii
TATCTTTTTCCGCTCCGTACAAATAAAACTATGTACTGGTTGTAACATACAAATAAAACTATGGATTCTAGTTTGGAGGAGGGATCCATTAGCCCACAAATATGGATTCCGTGATGTCATATAGATCTAATTCTAAACCAAACTCCACACAAATCAAGTAATCGACCGGCTAGAAACTTCGTACTTCTTATTATCACAGTAATCAGCGACTTGAAAATTGTTAATATTAAACTGAACAGATCTAATGCATAGAAATGTTCCCACGCTACCTGTAATTACGTCGAAAGGTGTATACCTATTGACAATGGGCAGAATTAATCACCTTTTAATCATAAATTTCAATCTCATTTATAAAAAAGATGTCCGTTTATGTGATTACTTTTTCACATTTACTAAATCAAATTAAAAAATTACTTGCTCATCACCAGATTGCCATGTTCAGTGATTAACAAAACAGTAAGAAAATAAATATGTTCGCAAAATAAATATGCCTTTCGACATTTATCAAATACTGTGTGTACTTCCTTTGCCGTTAGCCGATTTCATTAATTTAACAAAACAATAAGAAAATAAATATGTTCGCAAAATAAATATGCCTTTCGGCGTTCATCAGCCACAGTCACAATTATGTGGCTGTGCTAGTTTAATGTATCACGTAACTACATAGAGCACAGTGTAGTTCGGTGGGTCTCTGTGTCTTTATTGTAATCGACGCGTAGAGCACACGTGGTGAGTTTGGTGTAATTTGACTGTTCGGTGGGTTATTTGAGATAGACTTGTAATAAAGTCACGTGGAACTTTTTAGTTGGCAGGTTACTTCAAACTCTATTACATCAAATGTTAGGGTTAACATTTAGGACAAGTTTGCCGACTTAATCTGAACGTCTACTTACGTTTTTATTACTTTCTATGTATTTTTTAAGTTTTTATTTTTATTTATTTTTAGTATTTTTTTATGGGTTATTTTAATATTTATTATTATTATTTTTTTAATAGGAATTTGGTTTTGGTGAAATTATCATTTTTCTATTATTTATATTATATTTTTGAATACATAAATAAATTTAGTAAGAAAATTTTTAGAACATTTAAATTATAAAGATTCAATAATTTAAATATGGAATTTCATAAATTTTTGACTAAATTTTATTAAAAATTTATTGAAAAATATCCCTTTAAAAACTCAAAAAACCATATTTTTAGTTCCTAACTATGATTAAATTTGTTTGATGGTAAAACTGTAAAGTTTATTTTTATGAACTCTTTTTAGAAAAATATATTATTCAAAATTTATAAAAATACATAATTTATTAATATGAATTAATTTTAGAAAAATATGTTATCCAAAATTATAAAAATGTAGAATTTAGTAAATCAATAATATCTCTTTTTAAAATATTAATTATTTGTTTTTTAATAATTTTTAAATATTGATTTGAATTGATATAATGATTAAATTATTTTTCAATCATATCTTTTTTTTTTAATAATTTATTAAATATTAATTTGAATTGATATAGTCAATAAATTATTTCTTAAAATTACATATGTTATTTAAAATTATAAAAATGTATAATTTAATAAATCAATAATATCTTTTTTTAATATTACTTATTTGTTTTTTAATAATTTATTAAATATTAATTTGAATTGATATAATGACTAAATTATTTATTAAAATTAGATGAAGTTTCATTGTTACTAAAGGCCAATAATATCTTTTTTTAATATTAATTATTTATTTTTTAATAATTTATTAAATATTAATTTGAATTGATGTAATGACTAAATTATTTATTAAAATTAAATGAAGTTTCATTGTTACTAAACTAACACATAGAAATCCATAGTGAATGGTGAAACATAAGTCTATAAAAATGACAATCAATTAGAGAGTTGCGCCTAATGTTGATGTCGTGTACAAATCTCCCTATTCACATGTCCATCTTGTAATATGTATTAAAAAAAAAAACCTAATTTTCAAGTATGCAAAATACATAGGACACATAATGGAAAAACTTAATTTTTTAATATGCAAAATACATTATAGAAAAATTAATTTAATATAATTTTTTCAATAATATAATCATCAATATCACTTATAATGGCTAATTTATCAAAATTAAGCTCGACCTTTCATCCATCTTTGACCTAAGTAGACTCCATCCTTCAAAGGGAAGGACAAATTCTTTTTCTAAGTACATAGCTTTTATAAACAATCTTGATATAGGTTTTATTGAAGGAAATTATTATTTCCAACTTCTTTTAGAGGATATGAAATTAATATTCCCTGGTTAGGGTTTCATAAGTGATAACAGTACATAGTAACATTCACAGGAAAGCTATATTCCAATCCAGAGAAGAAAACACAAACAAAGGAAATCAAGAATACAATGAAGGGAAAGTATGATATTAATTGGTAACCAAACGTTCTAGGATATGAAATTATTATTTCCTTGGTTAGAGTTTCATAAGTGATAACAGTACATAGTAGCATTCGGAGGGCAGCTACATTCTAATCCAGAGAAGAAAACATAAACAAAGGAAATCAAGAATACAATGAAGGGAAAGTAGGATATTAATTGGTAACCAAACGTTCTACCTGATCGGCCTCTCTTCTTGTTTTTCTCCTACTCAAATTGGTGTCCGCGATTGCTCAGGCCGCTTTAGATAGATGAGTTCAGCGATGACTGCCTCTTGATAATATTCCATACATTTTAGTCTTGCTTCATAGGCCAAAACCTATCATGGCTCCGGTCTGTATCTTATAGTTGTTTTTCAAATCGGGTCTACACAAATAGTTGATCTCTACTTATGATCATAAGGCTACGGTATTGATGAAGGGATGAAGATAGCGTACAAAGATGAAGAGGTGATTATCATTCCAATACGTTATGGGTAATTCTCTACAAAGTTGTTGAAAAGAAATCAGATGTTAAAAGAAATTCCCTTCACTAATTTGAAGGGATAATCTAAAACCTAAATCTCTCATAAAATGGAAAACCTAAAAACTAAATACGTCATAGCATGCAAAATTTAAAAATTAAATCATTGACACCATAGAAAACCTAAAATCTAAATCTGTGATAGAATCGAAATTGCATTCCTTAAAAATTATAATTTAATGAAATAATTACATATATTTGAAAAAACCTAAAATCTAAATCTGTGATAGAATCGAAATTGCATTACTTAAAAATTATAATTTAATAAAATAATTACATATATTTGAAAAAATAGTGAATGCATGTATGAGGGCCAACCATTGATGACAAGTAGGTTCATGGCCAACTTGCCTTCGGAATGTTACCTCGTCTTGTTTGATTCTTTGCTCTCATACCCTTCTTCCCATTCCAATATGATTTTCTATCCTTTTTGTTCCAAAAGAATCCAATAAAAACACCAATCTAGAAACTAATAGTTCTTGAATCGAGAAACTAATAGTTCTTTAATCGAGAAACTAATAGTTCTCTTGCTTGTGCTAAAAATGTATTTAATTGGTATGGAATTATGCTACAATACTGAGATGCACACTGTACTTGCAGATATATGAACCCAAAGACATAATATGAAACCATAGAAAAGGTATAAATTCGCAATGGAAAGTCGAGCTTGTTCCAAATTAATCAACAAGAATATACAAATATATATATGATGGATGATCAGTTTGAAACGATTTAAGATCATTGGAAACGGTTGGAGTTAAACCACAACTAATTATACATCATTCTAACTCTCCCCTTTAATGGAGAAAGGATTTACATCCACACCTAACATCTCCCTAAACAATTTGAATTTGATCTTCCCAAGAGGCCTAGTGAAAATATCAACAGCATTTTCACTAGTATTACAATACATTAAAGAAATGTCATTAGAATGCATCTTTTCTCAAACAAAATGGAATTGAGTATCAACATGGTTTGTCCTTGAATGATAAACTGGATTATTTGCCAACTTGATTGAGCTCTGGTTATCGCATTTGATCATCGTAGCTTTCTTTTGTTCTTCTCCAACATCTTTTAGTAGTATTCTCAACCAAACAACCTCACAAGTTGTTTCACACAATCCTTTATATTCTACCTCAGTGGACGAAAAAGATACAGTAGTTTGCTTCTTACTGCTCCATGAAATAATCCTGGATACAATGCCAAAAGCATAACCTGTAGTAGATCTTCGATCATTCGGATTGCCAACACAATCTGAATCTATGTAATCTGTCATCTCAACATCGAATGAATCAGTATATTTAATATAATCAAATGTGTCTTTGAGATACCCGAGTACCCCTTTTGCTGCATTCCAATGGCTTTCTAGAGGTTTAGCCATAAACTGACTTAACGCACTAACAAAGTATGCTATGTTAGGTTTGGTTGTAGTGAGATAGTTCAACCTTTCCACCATTTGTCTATAAATTGTATCATTTACCTCCTTTGAACCATCATCGCAGTAAAGTTTTGTGCTCTGCTGCATTAGAACACAAGAAACTTTACACTAATCCATTTTAAACCTCTTAAGTACTTCTCTGACATATTTTCCTTGAGACACAAAGGTTTGACCAACATTCCTCCAAACTCCAAGACCTAGGCAGTAATGTAACTCACCAAGATCTTTCATTTTAAATACCTGTGACATCTGCTTCTTGATTCCACTATTCACTTTTTCTAAATTTCCTGTAATAATTAAATCATGAACATATAAGGAAATGAATACAATGTGTCATTTTTCATCAAACTTGGTATACATATTTGGATCACTTTTGCTCCTCATAATACCTTGTTGAATAAAGAAGGAATCTATCTTCTCATACCATGACCTAGGTGCTTGTTTCAATCCATGTAATGCTTTATTTAATTTACATACCAAATGTTCCTGACCACTTTTCACAAACCCCTCTGGTTGAGTAAGGTAAACCTCCTCCTTTAACTCACCATTCAGGAAAAAAGACTTTACATCTAATTGGTGAAGCTTCCAATGGTGGTTTGTAGCTAGTGCAATTAACATTATTATTGTGTTTAATTTAGCTACTGGTGCAAATGTTTCTGCATAATCAATGACCTTTTTCTATGAATACCCTTTTTCCACCAATCTGGATTTATACTTATCTATACTACCATCTGCTTTGAATTTAGGTTTGTATATCCATTTACATCCTATGGGATTTTTATCTTTAGGCAACTCAGTCAATTCCCAAGTTTTTTTTTTCATTATAGAGTCATATTCTTCCTCCATTGCTTCTCTCCTCTTTTCATGTTCATTAGCTTCATTAAAAATCATGGGTTCTATGACATTTGAAATATTACTCATCAGGGCATAATCTTTATATTTTTGAGGTGGACGAACCTGCCATGAAGATGTTCTTAATTTGTTGGTAACGACTTCTTCATTTTGTGAAGATTATTCTTCACTATTAGATGTATCCATGTCACTTGGTGCCTTTTCCTGTTGTTGCTTCTCGTCTTTGACCTCCTCATATTCAAGAAGTACATGCCATCTTTCATGATTGTTGTCCTCATTGTTTCCTTCTACCTGTTCATGGAAGATTACATCTCTACTGCAAACACTTTGTATTTTTATAGGGTACTGTTCAGAATTACATCTCTAAGTTCTGCTGTGGAGTGTGGGGTATTGTAAATTGTTGTACTATTCCATGATCTTTGCAGTACTTGATGAAATTCCCATTCTCTACTCTCCCCCTTGATTTGAGTGAAGGATTTTGATGGGTTTTTATGTTTGTTTCTCCACCATGTTTTTAAATTCCTTGAAGTATTAAAAAACATCACTCTTTTTTTTGAGGAAATAAACCCATGTGTATCTTGTGCAGTCATCAATAAACAATAAGAAATAATAAGCACCTCATAGCGACCTTGTCTGCATTGGTCCGCAAACATCAGTGTGCACAAGTTCTAATAGATCTATTTTTCTCCTATCAGGATTAGAGGGGAATTCATCCCTGTGCATCTTTCCTAATGCACAACCTTCACAAGAAACATACTCATTCTTCAACATAGGGAATCCTTCAACCATACTTTGTTTTTGTAACAACAACAAATCATGATAATTAATGTGACCATACCTTTGGTGCCAAAGAGTTTATGTAGGCATAGTTGCAGAAGTTAAAGCTTGATGATCCTTGCTAGTGAAATCAAGTTTGTATAGGTCTCCAACTCTTACTCTTGAAGAAACAGTTATGTAATGATCCTGCAAGTCCTTCACTATACAATGTGTCTTGAAGAATTCGACCTTCAAATCCCGATCTGTAATGGTAGACACACAAATCAAGTTTTTATTTATCCTAGGGACA
Source organism: Picea engelmannii (assembly GCA_009831015.1). Lineage (NCBI taxonomy): Eukaryota > Viridiplantae > Streptophyta > Pinopsida > Pinales > Pinaceae > Picea > Picea engelmannii. Next base: position 6,302 of record ML860174.1, read on the forward strand.
TATACAACATTGCGAATGTGTATGAAAGTACCATTCAGAAGTGTTACTGGAATATATCCATATCTCTTGATTTGATAAGAGTGATCATATCCAAAATCAATATGGGCACCATTATGTGTTTCTTTAAAGTTTGTATACCAAGTGTTGTTACATGTCATGTGAATTGAAGCTCCAGAATCAACAAACCATGCATCAACATCATCAGTTTCAACAGACAACACAACATTCGACCAAACAATTTGAGATCTTTTGGTTCAATATTCGGGTTTTCTTCTGCAAAGTGTCCTAAATGTTTTCTATTTTTATGCCTAGCCTCATCATCATTTTTCTTCTTATAACACTCTCTGGCAAGATACTCAATCCTACCACAACAAAAACACTTAGGTTCATTTCTATTTGATGGCATATATTGATTTTTATTTGGCTTCCTTTGAAATGAACTTCCTCCTCTACCTCCTTCTCGTGGTTTCCGTTTAGGGAATCTCTTCTTTGTCCATTGTACTAAGTCTGAATTCTGATGCTTCATATTCGTTTGCCTCTCTTTCTCTTGCAACAATATACCTATAAGTTCCTCAAAAGTGGGAGCTTTATCCCTCGCTACAAGGAATGTTATAAACATTTTATAGTCCTCTACCATTCTATTTAGGGAAATTGTTACAAGATTAGTGTTTGACACTTTTTCTCTTATATATCCCAATTTATATTTCATTTATTTAATTCGCCCAATAAAAGCACTAACATAATCATTTATATCCATTTTAATACTTAGCAATTTACCCTTTAGGAAAATAATGTGATTCATATTATTAGTTTGATATAGATCTTTAAGTGCTTGACACGTTTCACTGGAAGTCTTAGAATCTCTAATATAAGAAATTATTTTATCTTTAACATACATTCTCAACAATACCTTGGCTTTGTTCTCTCGCTTATCCTAGTCTAGGATTGTTGCATTGTCGCACCTGCAATTGTATCGGGTTGCGCTTCATCTCCTTTCGCGAGAGTTGCGCTTCATCTCCTTTCGCGATCATTTATGCGACATAACCTTCCATCAAAGTTTGCATCTCGAATTTAGAATTGATGAAATTCAATCCATCTAAATTTTTGGCTTCGTTGAGATAGGTTTCTGCCGGCAGATTCGCCATCCTAGCAAACTTCTTCATGAAACAAACTCCTTTCCAAAGAAGCAATCAAATAACCTTTAAATGGCCAAAACTCTTTGTATGCGGATGCTCCACGATGCTTCACGCGCCTCTCTTCACAATCTCCTTGAGCGATTTGATCCATGCACTCTCCCTCAGTGAGAGTCAATGTAGACAAGGGGAGGGGTTCCTTCACACCTCTCCACGGGCTCAACTCAAATCTCCCCTTGCAGCCATATCCCAGGTAGTGCTTCAACAATGTTTATAAGTCGTGATTGTTCAGATATGGGATGTCATTTAATCTAATACCAACAGGGATGATCAAATACGTCTGCTCTAAGTGCACAACATTATTTCCTCTGTGCCCTACCAATGTGAAAGCGCAGCAATCCCTACCAGATCAGTCTCCCGAAATCCCCTATGCAACAACTGCAAGAAGAAACTCTCCACGCACGGTCACTAGCCTCTCCACACAGTTACACGCAATGTATAGACAGAGCAGCGATTCCACGATTGCGTAGTCTCTGCCAGCGAGAAGAACCAGATCGGTCTCCCCGGAATCTTACACGTAGCCTTGGTCTCCCCGAAATATTACACGCAACATGGGTCTCCCTATGAGTGTATAGATAGTCACGGATACCAACGGGGATGCTCCGACCTCCAGGTGCAGGACGCTCCGACTTCGCAGCAGTCTCGTGTGGGCTCCTCACTCAAGATCCGTCTGCCTCTCACAATCTCCCAGTGGCTCTAATACCAACTTAATAAATGAGAAACGACTCCCAACACCTGGAGACACGGAAGAAAAGTCGAGCTTGTTCCAAATTAATCAACAAGAATATACAAATATATATATATGACAGATGATCGGTTTGAAACGGTTTAAGATGGTTTGAAACGATTGGAAATGAACCGCAACTAATTCTCCATTATTCTATCTAAACGTGGAATCAAGCACCTCCCTCCCGGAAATTTAATTTACTTAATAACTTTAAATTAAATTAAGCCCATTGTGTTTGGCGGTTCATGCTTGCTGGCAAATCTGGATTGAGAGGAACTTTGCGATTTTTGAGGATCGCCCTCCTCACTGCTGCGTGTTTTTCATAGAGTTCTGGCAGCCTTCTGCTGGCAGCCTACTTCGGTACAGATCTTCTCTTCAAAAACTTGCAACATTGAGATGGCGGCTGGTCATACTCTAGTTTGTTTCGATGGAGCTGCTCAGTTGGATGGCCGTTGTTGTGGGGCTGGGGGCACCTTCAAACATCACCCGTCGAGGTCACAAAGTGGTTCTTAAACTGTGGGGTGGGAACTAATACAAAGGCCGAGCTCATGGGACTGTGGGTCTCCCTCACTCTTGCTGCCTTGTGGTCTATCAACCATTTACTCGTACTAGGCGACTCGAGAGTTATTATTGACTCGATAACTCAAAAGTGCAAGCTCCACTCTATCCATATCGAGGGTCACTCAACAGGAAAGCGGATGCTCTCTCTAAGAGAGCACTAAATGAAGTGGTGGGGAGACTCTCGGTCTTCCACTGCGAAAATGGGATAGAGAGTCCCATATCCTCCATTAATGTTTTTGAATGATGACGGCTGTCCTTCTTTAGCTGAAGATTTGTAGACAGCCTTGGAAAAGTTTGACTACTTGAGCCTCGCCACAGTTTTTCCTCATGCACTGTTCGTCTAGGTCTTCTTCCTAGCTTAGCTTGACTTTGTTTGTATTGGTCCCTATTGTTGGCGCAGTTTTTTGACTACTACAAGCTCGCAACAATTTCTTTTGTAAACGAATTTATACACTTTATAAATTTGAGGAATTTTTTCTTGGAAAAAAACTTTAACTTTGTTTAAATTTAATAACTTTATTTAAGCTATTTGAACCGATTGCATGTAAATAAATTTAATAACACGTCCCTCCGAGTAAATAAATTTAATAACTTTATTGTACAATGTAATCATGCCCCATATTCCATTTAAATTGGAAAAAGCAACAAACGTGGCAATCCCTGATAATGAGGTTGAGTTAGTGCCTTTGCAAGTAAAATTATGAATAGTAAATCTGATTAAGAATATATCAACATCTTCAATTCCGAAAGTTATGAATAGTAAATCTGACCAAAAATATGCCAACATCTTCAATTCCTAGCCATCAAATTAGGGTTTTAGATTAAAAGGTCATTAATTGTGCCCATTTTCCCAATAACATTACAATTTTATGGGTTGCCAAATATTTAGATGAAGTTGGATGGATCTGGCTAACCTTATTTCACTGCTAATTATATAAGTAGCAAGCGAGCTCATTACTCTACCTTTTCTAAGTTCTTGAAAGCCTATCTTTCCCATCTTTCTTTGTTTCTATATAGTTTTTAAGTTGACAAACTGGAAGACTCTTTTTCCATCCTAAGAACTGATTCCTAATCAATAATGAATGAAGATGACATCCTAAGCCTTGATTTCTAATCAATGATGAATGGAGATGATTTCTCAAGCAGTATTTAAACATTCTACTTTCTGGAAACATTTGTCCGAAATCTAGCAAGAAATTGTTAGATTTAAAGATTTGAGTGATTATTTTTGTATAATGTGAATACTGGTTTTTCAGCATGCTGAATCCATTTTTACATTCAGAAATGGATTTTAAACATTAAAAAATAATAATTTAATACAGATTTATGTTACTGGATTGGGCTAAAAACACCCTTTCATAAAATAATAAAAAAGTTAAACAATGAATCATTGAGAAATTGATTCATTCCACTATTCATTTATAAATTGTATATTATATTTCTGATTAAAAGTTAACTAATCTGAAAGTTTTCTTAAAAAAAAAAAAAAAAATTAAAATCGGAACGGTCGAATTACATTACTGGTCGGAACTCTAGAACTACATTACTGGTACGATACGAACATTTCCGCGTAATTCGATGTGTTTACTGTGATGTTAATGATTTTGAACACTTTCTAGCTTAGCTGATAATTGCCATAAAAAAACAAATAAGATGATGGAAAACAAGCCGTACGTTAACTGGTTGTTGGATTCAGTCTTATTTATTTCATCGATCAAGAGATAGAAATGGCAGATGGAATGGAGTATTCATCATCCGCCATTTAGATTTTCTACGATCCAGGAAAACAAAAAATCCTCGTGGGATGATGGAAAACCAGATTGAAAATAAGAAGCTTCATTTTCTGTTGTTTCCATGGCTGGCGCAGGGCAACATAAATCCCTTCCTAGACCTCTCGAAGGCTCTCGCACCCCACGGCCACACCGTCTCCTTTCTCTCTACACCCATAAACATTTTCAGAATCAGGCCGTCGTTACAGCTTCAGGACTCGCCGGGCCGGATCGATCTGCTGGAACTGCCATTACCGCCCACGGAGGGCCTCACTCCGGGCGCAGAGTGCACCGCCGACATCCCAGACGAAATGGTGTTTCCTCTCCAGAAAGCCATAGAGGGCATGGAGAAACCGTTCCGAAGCCTCGTCAGGCAGCTCTTACCAGATTACGTTATTCACGACTTCGCGCAGTACTGGACGAGAGAGTCACTGCGGAGATGCGCATACCAGCCGTTTACTTTTCGGTCTTTTCGCCGGTGATGTGCAGCTATATCTTCCACCCTTCCAGCTTGTGGAACCAGGAGATAACCGCCGAGGAACTGGCGGCTCTGCCCGGCGGATTCCCGTGTTCGGCAATCTCATTCAGGCTGTACGAAGCGCGGAATTTGTTAGTTATGTACAAAGGAATACCTGGGCATGTTATTCCGACCTATCGGCTGGCGAAATCCCTGCAAGGTTGCGTGGCAATAGCTGTGAAATCCTGCTTTGAAGGGAAAGATAAGTATATTCGTTATTGCCAGAGCGCTATCGGAGTTCCAGTGCTCTCTGCCGCCCCTTAATGCCCGCCGCTAAGTCCGGCTTGGACAACGGCGAGGGCTCCGATCTGCTTGAATGGCTGGATCGACAGAGGCCGTCCTCTATCGTGTTTGTCTCATTTGGCAGCGAGATGTTTCTGATGAGAGAACAAGCCCCCGAATTGAAGGCGGGGATCGAGATTGAGAGGGGAGGCAATGGCTCTTTTCTCAGTGAAAACATAGTTACAACACTGAGAATGGTAATGGTGGGAGAGGAGAGCAAGAAGTTGAGATCAAAGGCGGCGGAGGCCCATAATATTTTACTCTCCAATACTCAACGCCAACATGGTTACATCCACGACTTCATCCAACAGCTCGAACAGATAGCAGTAGAGTACAAGCAAAAAAAATTGAATATTTTCACAGAGCAGTAAGGTAAGCACAGGTTAAAAGAATTGAATATTCTTGGAACAGTTATCTAGCCAGAGGATTTCTGGATCGGTGATGCATAAGACTGTGTTAATGTTAATTAGTTGCATAAACTCTCGGTAATATTATTCTCTGTGGGAGAGATGTAGCGTGTGGCATTTTGACTTTTATAAAATAATTGATGAGGAACTTAAAATTTTAACAAAAATTTAAAATAAGAATAGATTCATTTTGGCTGTATAGATTCATCTGGAGTCCAAATTTATGTTATTGAAAGCAGAGCATAACTTAATATATTATTTTAAGTAGATAAGCGTACCCGTATTTAAATTATTTTTGGGTAATTTTTTTTTTTTTTTTAAATTCATAATATCCACACAATTATTGTTATTTTACATAAATAAAAACATTTTAATAAAATTCAATAAAAGGAAATATATTTTTCTTCCATTTATTTGACATTCTTCAAAAGTATTAAAGTTTGTATCATTGAAAACATAAATCTATTTGCCCTTTGAAAAATGTTTTATAGCTTTCATTTGTTTCCATACATTATAAATAATTTTTCAATCTACCTCATTTAGAGCATAAGGTGTACTAAGAGAAATAAACATTGACATATTCAATGTCTCCAATGAAAGTCTTAATCTATCATCATTGCAATATAAACCTTATTGTTATTGTTGATGTCAAACATGGAGCTAATTTATTTCAAAAGTATTAAAATAATATCTCAAAAATCAATCATAATACAAATAGTATAATCAATTCATAGTTTGATTAATTACAACAATATTTCGAAACCCACAACTCATATATAACCAAAATGTAGGATATATGACATTCCTATGCAAATTAGAAGACAAATGCATGTTCAAATTCTTGCGAAGAGGCTAAGTTATAGTATCCAAAATTTTATGCATGTGCCCAAACAAGCAAATGCATCCCAAAATAAATGTAGGTCTAGTAAGATGGTTTGGACATTGAGAAAGGTAGAAGGTCAATAAGCTCTATATACCATACATAAATAGAATGATAGACTATGTTAGGGGTGAAATCATGAAGATGGATAACACTTTTGCTTGTTTTATAAGAAAAAAAACTATATTTTCACAAGTTGTTCAACTTCCGATATACAAAAGTATTTTTTTTTATGTAGAATTTCACTTTACAGTAAAAACAAAACTTGTGAAGAATTTTGTTAGCTTTCCAATGACTATTTTTCAATTTTTTTTATCAGGATTTAATATGTCAATTTGACAATTGTTTAACAATATGTTCCTTAAACATGAAATGAATGATAATGAGTTATTTTTTCCCACAACAATGTATCTATTATTAAACTTATGTTTTTAAGAAACAAAATATACTGCAACAATCTACAAAGACTCTATTTATTATGACTATAATTTTCAATCTAACGGATGAATATTATAATTTCTGGAATTTTTTGTAGTTGACCAAGCTGAAAACATTGCAGATTTTAAAAACATGTTTTTCTACACCTTGTATCTTTCTTAATTTTTACTTAAAAGAAAAATCTAAATATACCCTTTTGAAAAGAACAGTTTAAGGATTATGAATATAATTTTTTCTAAATTTTTCACTGTATTTTTTTAGAGATACGAACAGATATGAGCTCATATATGAGATACAGACAGATATGACAGACACATTTAACACAATTCATTGGATGGACAGACATATATGAGCTCGGGGATAGGGATTTCAAAGAATTTCTATTACTGATTGCAGTTGTATTCTTTTCTTTCTTTATTTCTTCCCTCTGTTCCATAGGCTTGATTGGAGGATCCATATCGATATATGATGGTTTTCTAGAGCAGCTAAAAAAATTTCGAATCATATTTTTGGTTTTTGTTGAATAAGGTAATTGATGTTTGTTCAAGTTTTTATTGGAAAAACAATTTATATGTTGAAAGATAAATGTTGAGCATTTTTTTGAGGTGAAGTCTTTGTTGAACATATCTTTTACAAACAACTATAAAAGTCACGAGAAACAAAAGTTTTCGCAAGAGAAAATTTGATCGCACTTGAGATGATACTCACCAAAACGAACAAAGGAAAGAGCATTATTGGAGAAAGAAATGAGAACGTGCAAATATTGAAGAAAGAAACAACGATAATGTAAATAGATATTTTCAACAAAAAGTTCAACCAGGCATGCATGCACATATGATGATCGAGCACACGATACACATTGAGACTGTATTAAAAAAGTATAGAATTCAAATTTAAAATATTGTAAATAATAAAATTGATTGTAATTACGATTTGATGTTTTTAAAAAAACATAAATATATTTGTCTCATAATGTCGAAGAAGACGTTGAAACCAAAATTGAAGCATAAGACGTTGAAACTGAAATTGAAGCAGAAGACGAATCACATATAGGTATGTACATAAATTTAGATAATACAAGATGGACACTTGTATATATAGTTTAGTGAATTTGTGTTCGGGTTTTATTTTTTAATATAAACTTTAAATTGAAATATGTAGGAGAATCTATCAACATTGATGATGAAATATTAGAAAATGTTGATATTGACAAATTTGGGAAGAAAAAACCTAAGCATTATATAAGATATCGAACTAAGAATATATATAATACTTTTTTCAAAGATGAATCAATAACAATACAATCTCAACTTTTACTCTATCTAATGAAGTCAAGAAAGTTAAAAGAAGATACATCATTATTGGGTATTTAAAATTCGACAAAAGGATAGAAAGGGGAAACATAATGTCTTTGACAATATAACTAGTGTATTAAAAGCTTTTGGAAAATCTCGAAAAAAATATGTCAGTGTTGCATGTAGAGCGATACAAACAACAATTGTTTCATCTAGCAATATAAAAGATCGTTTGACAAGACACATGGAAAAAACGATGGGAACGTCAAGAAATACATTACACAAACATAGAAAATTTCGATTGCAAAAAGATGAAAATGATGAATTGGCTTGTTGGACAATGATTTCTAGACAACCCTACAAAGATAGACTTGCATAAAATGCTAAAGAATTGGCCCATAATTGGTGGTTGAAATAGTCTCGTGTTTCACCACATACAAGGGATGTGTTGCGATGAAGAATAACATGAAAAAATATGAAGAACATCCAAAACATATATTGCCAATGACACAAATATAATTGTTCAATAAGTTCAAAGAAAAGCACAAAGAAGTTAAAATTTTCATCAATACATTTGTGCAACAAAAACCATGGTTTGTTAGACCCATCATTGTCCGTGACACTTGTTGTTGTCATTATCATGTGGAATTTGAGTTGTGTTACGACACTTTTTTGGATTTTGGTAAAACTTGATGGTTAGGTTCACCTCCTCCTTCCACATTCCATGTTTTTATATCTGAAATTCTATGTGAAAGAGAAGATGATGATTTATTTTACAAAAAAAATGTGTTGGTGGAAATAAATGTGATATTTGTGGAAATCTATGTTTGTTTCATTCAAATTATCATATTGATATGAATGATCAATCATTTTCTAATATAATAGTCAACTGGAAGAGATATGAATATATCAACAAAACGACTCCACATTCTTCAAATGTTATTTCCAAAAGGATTGGTTTGAAGGTAGATAAAATCTGTGTGATAGATTTTTTTGAAAAAGTTTGAGGAAGAAATTTATAAATACACCAATCATTCACATAGAGCTCGATTGCAAGATCCACAATTCAAACAATCCCATGAAGTGTTTCAACGAGGGACAATTTTTTCTGTAGTTGATTTTGCAGAGAATTACACATTCGCTGCACAAAAATAAATACAGAGTGAATATTAGATCATTCTGATCAAGTCACAATATTTGTCCACGTTATATATGGACATGCTCAACGGATTCTTGATAACATAGAAAGCACCAACAAAAATCGACATGTCATTAAAGAATATCACTTTTATATAAGTGATGATAGAGCACATGACACACATTATGTACAACACTATTTTGATAAATTTTATGATTCATTGAAAGAACGTGAAATTAGATTCAATCGACATTAGATATGGTCAGATGGGTGTGTGGGTCAGCTCAAGTCTTCACGACCATTCTATTGGTTATGCCGTCTTCATAAAAAGTTAAACATTACACATTGTTGGATTTTTTTTAAGACTGGTCATGGAAAATGAGAGCACGACGGTGCAAGGGCATGTGTAAAATGAACACTTCGAGGGTATCATATGAACCCTCATGCCGATCGATTTGAATCCGCTGAACAAGCTGTTAAATGGTGAAAAATGACACTAAGCCATGAATATAATTCATCAAGGGATGTGTGCAGTCGTGTCTATATATAAATTTTACACATGTACACATGATATTTGTATTTGAACGTGTTCAAATTTATATTCAAGTTAACAAGTTCTTGTCTTTTGCAGGTTTTTTTAGTATGTTGGAATCCAAGATGTAAATAGATCAATCTCATATGATGCTAGTGAAATACCCGGGACACAAAAAATACATTCAGTTAAAACAAAACTATCTCAAAATGTGTTTTCATTTGATAGAATAAATGAGTCTTGTTTTTGTTCAGTTTGCATAGAGGATACAAAATCCATAGATATTTGCGAAAATGAAAATGCAGGATATGTTAAAGCTTGGAGACATATCAAACTTAATGTAAAAGAGAAACTGTCACTTGGAAGCTCAGAGGAGATGGAATGAAATGAAACTATAGTGTCAGTTGATGTCGATAGAGTTTTTGATCTTGTTAGAGAAGGTAATTTTTATAAACTTAATTTTTTTCAAATAACTTGTAGATGTACTTGTGTGATAATATAACACGAACTATTTGTTGTCCAATATATCCAATTATTTGTAGGAGATGTTTTTGTCATGGTTTCACCTATAGACAACAATGAAATGTGAAATATTATTTGATACAATGCACGGAACAAAAGATGAGGCTATTAGAAGATTTTAATGATAACGATTTTATATATGAAAGATGATTCATTGTATTGAAATAATATTTTTTTTAAGAAATCCATCAAAATGATACTCATGTTCACTTTCAAGACTACCAGTCAAATGTCACAAGTTGTCAATATAGTCATTTGGTATGTGCAACGCGCATAAAGTTAATAGAAGTTCAATAATAATAAAAAAAAAAAGTTAGAAAATGGAAAATGTCTAAAGTTGATCATGAACGAATAATTGAAGATGGAATACCATTATGATGTTTTTAAACAAGTGGCACATGTACATTCTAGATTTTTTTACTTTTCATTGAAAGTACATTCCATAATTTGATGACTTGTTTTGACTATTTTCAACCATATTTCCAAATATGATATGTATAAAAAATGTATGTATAAAAAACTAGAGATCATTCTTAAAAAACACAGATAAAATATGGTTCAACCATATTTTATCTGTGTTTTTCAACCATTACACCAATCAAAATTATTTTACATGAGCATTACACCAATCAAAATTGAGTTGTATACCTAGATTGTATTGTGAGAATTTTATTTTAAGCTAAAATATTGTTATTTACACCATTTCCATTGAACACTTACTTTTTTCAATAGTATTTTTTTCCATTTTATTTTAATAATATTTGATTAATTTAAAAAAAAAGTTAAACATATTTTATATTTTCTATTGTAATAATATCTTGTTTCAAATTTTAACTCATTCCGATTTTTATCTTATTTTAGGAGCATTACATAAATTAAAGTTGAATTGAATATTTATTTTATTTTGAATAATTTTTTTAATTATTGTTCTCAAAATTAAAGAAAAGTTAAAAACATCTCTTTCATTTTGAGATTTTATTTTATTAAGGGTATATGAACTTTGAGGTAAATATCTCTTCTAGATTAGAGCATTTTTTTAATGACTACATGATAAAATTAAAGAAGAGTTGATCATTTCTTCCATTTTAAGGTTTTATTTTATTGTCACATCATTTTGAGCATTTTATTTTATCATTATCACACAAACCAAAAAAGAGTTGAACATCTCTTCTATCTCAAGATTTTATTGTATAAATATTACCTATAATTAATTTGGATATCTTTTATATATTGAGAATTTTATTTTTATTATTATTGCACCAATCAAAGAAGAGTTGAACATCTCTTCTATCCTAGATTTGAGAGCATTGACTTTTTTAAATGGTAATTTTTTTTTCTTCATTTTTTTAAATTAATATTCTAACAACTAAAAACAATTTAAACATCTCTTCCACTTGTTATAATAACACTTTAATAATAATATCATATATATCAATATCTCCATTCTAATTATTAAGTTGATTTTCATTTTTTAGAATCTCCTATAATTAAGTTGATTTTGATTTATAAGTGTTAATCATTAGAATTAAATTGCATAAATTGTAATTAATAGATATTGTGTAACGAAGTTAAGGAAATTAATACAACCTTGCCTAAAGTCAAGTGAAAACTCTTACAAAAATGCAGGTTTATGTGAATAGTACTAAATTATAGCCTGGAAATTGTTTTCCTAATGTAATTCTCTTTCATACATGTTATCTGAGTTGTACAAAGGGTATGCGTTATTCCTTGGCATGCATAAAACACAATACTTGAATGCATACCTCCTCCTTTGAATTCCACATTGGTTACCTTCTTCCAAAATCAAACACAAGTTTTCTGAAAGAAAATTGGTAAATCATGAAAATTTCTTCATTTTAGTGCAACTCATACCAGCATAGGCTTTGCATGGTTTAAAGTGTTTTCTACTACCATATATTCTCAAATAGGTTTTCCATGGTTTAACATGCTGTCTATTATCATATATTCTTAAATAGATATGCAATGATACAACTTGTATGTTTGGTTGTTCATTTTTTTTATTGTCCATCTATTGGGTTTGCATATTCTTAAATATATAAATAACAACACATTTTTGTATTATTGGATTTGCATATTCTTAAATAGATAAATAACAATACATTCTTGTATTATTTTACTCTCTAATATTTTCTTTTCATTTATTTAACAGATCTCATATGCCTTTCTTTCCTTTAGTGTATTTTATTAGTTAAGTTCATCTATGATCTCATATGCATATTTTTCCTTTAGTTTTTTTTATTAGTTAAGTGCATCTATGTAACCAATTTATTTAGCAGATCTCATATGCCTATCTTTCCTTTAGTTTTTCTTAGTTTTTCCTTTAGCTTTTTTTATTAATTAAGTGCATCTATGTAACCAATTTATTTAGCAGATCTCATATGCCTATCTTTCCTTTAGTTTTTTTTATTAGTTAAGTGCATCTATGTAACAAACAAGGTCATTAGTGTAAGTTTTAAACCTATGAAGTAAATAAATGCATATAGATTCTTAAGCAAAACATAATTTAATCATTGCCTCATACACATAGTACACAAAGATTTATACCAGAAACCCTCAACCCGGGAAAACCTTTCTTATATTCGTTATATTGAATTTCACCATTCACCATACAATATATACAATGTTTTAAGGTATTTCATAGATACCAAAAACCTAATCCCTTAATCTGGGATTAATTTATAAAACCGCTAAAAATAGAAAAATCCGCTAAAAATTGCAAAAACCACAAAAAAAATTAATTTCGGGGTGCTGCCCCAAACACTGCGCGTAACTAGGGAGGGGCATACCTGCCCCCCCTAGGACCCCCCTAGGAAGGGCCTGATGCACACGACATAAGGGGTACTACTAGAGGGATCGCCAGACGCAGTTGTCGAACCTGACGCACCCACACACACACACACACACACCTGCAAAGAATATAACATATGCTCAAAAATATCCCACTTGTTGTTTTCTTTGCATCCAAGGGTCCACAGGGTTATATAGTCAACAATCTAGGGCAACAATGCCCATTGTTACTCTACACCAGGAGAACTTTTCTTTGCTCATAGACTTTGTCAATAAATCTGCAACATTCTTCAAAGTGTCAACCTTTTCCAACAACACCTTATTTTCCTCAACCATGTCTCTCACAAAGTGATACTGAACATCGATATGCTTTGTATTTGAATGATAAGTTGGATTCTTTGCCAAGAATATTGCACTCTGACTGTCCCAATCTAATCTTACTGCTTGTTGTACCAACCCAATACCTGAACACAATCTCTATAACCATACTTCTTCCTTGCTTGCATGAGTGGTTGTCATGTATTCAACTTCTGTAGTTGAGAGTGCCACTACAACCTGTCTTTTGCTCATCCAACCGATTTATCCTCCAAATAGGTTAAACACATACCCACTTGTAGATCTTCTGCGATCCAAATCTTCAACATAGTCTGCATCAACAAAGCCATGTATGTCCACCACTCTGTCCAATCCTAGTCTTACTTGATAGCACAATCCATAATTGATAGTACCACGCAAATACCTGAAGTCCCTATTTACTGATGTCCAATGCTCCTTCCCTGGTTTTGACATATACCTACTCAAAACTCTCACTGCATGTGCAATGTTCGGTGTAGTATAGACCATTGCATACATCAAACTGTCAACTGCACTAGCATATGGAACATGGGACATTTCCTCTTCTTCTTCCTATGTCTTGGGACACTCATCTACAAATAACTTTATACCTATAGTAATAGGAACCTTGATCGGTTTACTTCCATGCATGTTAAACCTCTGCAATATTGTCTCAACATATTTTCTCTGATTCAACCAGAGTTTCTTGTTTGCACGATCTCTTTTAATTTCCATTCCCAGAATGAGGTTAGCAACACCAAGATCCTTCATGTCAAATTTGGAGGATAGATGTGATTTCACCTCCTTGATAACATCCATGCTATTTCCTACCAACATGTCATCAACATAAAACACTTCATAAATGAAGTGATTACCAACCTGCTTGGAATATACACAGTGATCAACCCTACTTCTCACAAATCCCAATCCAAGGATGTATGTGTCAAACTTTTGGTACCACATCCTAGGTGATTGCTTCAGACCATATAGTGACTTCTTTNATTACCAACCTGCTTGGAATATACACAGTGATCAACCCTACTTCTCACAAATCCCAATCCAAGGATGTATGTGTCAAACTTTTGGTACCACATCCTAGGTGATTGCTTCAGACCATATAGTGACTTCTTTAGCTTATAGACCAACTCTCTATTTCCCTTTACTACAAAGCCTTTTGGTTGCTTCATGTAGATTTATTCTTCTAGATTCCCATGTAGGAATGTTGTCTTCACATCCATCTATTCCACTTCAAAATCAAAAGTATCAGCAATAGATAAAATAAATCTAATAGAAGTTAACTTAGCAACAATAGAAAAAATCTCACCAAAGTCAATTCCCTCTACCTGGGAATAACATTTTCCTAATAACCGAGCTTTGTATTTCTCCACTTTTCCTTCTGCATTAAACTTCTTCTTAAACAAACATTTACTACCAACAAATTTTCTTCCAGCTGGCAACTCAACTATATCACATGCCTCATTCTTATCCAAGGCATCGATTTCTTCAACCATGGACTTCTTCCAAAGTTTACTATCCTCTGAGTTCACTGCTTCCCTGACAGTTCTTGGATCATCATCAGTAATAGATAAAGCAAAATTGGAACGAAAATCAGGTGGACTATACCTTTCTAGTTGCCTTCTTTCTCTCACTAATCTCCTCAATACTGGGGTATGAGGTTCTTCTTCTTTTTCTTCTACTTCATCTTCTTTAGATGATTCAAATTTTTCATCATCCAACTCTATCTCTATTTTCTCAGGTTCCTCTTGCCTTGATAGGAATTCCTATTTGGACACATATTTTACCTCTCTAAAAACAACATCCGGAATGTAAATAGTCTTCTTAGTTCCTGGGTTCCAAAGCTTATAACCTTTCACACCATCTTTATAACCAATAAAGATACACTTTTCAACTTTTTTATCCAACTTACTCCTATTTTCCTTTGGAACATGTACATTAGCATTACAACCAAACACTCTAAGATTTTGAAGAGAAGGTTTATTTTCAGTCCATACCTTGTGTGAAGTTTTGTCATCCAATGCTGATGAAGGTGATCAATTAATTAGGTAACACGTTGTACCCACTGCCTCTGCCCAGAATTCCTGTCCTAACTCGGCACCGCCAAGCATGCTCCTTGATTTTTCCATCAATGTCCTATTCATCCTTTCTACAACTCCATTCTGCCTTGCTATAGCACACTTCTTACAGAATTATTCGAATTCATTTCCATAAAATTCTCTACCATTATCTATTCTCAATACCTTTACTTTCTTTTGTGTCTGATTTTATACCAGAGCCTTAAACTCTTTAAATTTATCAAATACCTCATATTTCTTTCTAAGAAAATAAATCCATGTGTGCCTTGAGAAATTATCTATGAATGAAACATAATCCATAGACTTACCTAGTGATGGAACAAGAACAATTCCAAACTCATCACTGTGTATCAATTCTAAGATCCCCTTTTCTCTTGTAGCATTAGATAAGAATCTTACTCGATTTTGTTTACCATATATGCAATGTTTACAGAAATCAAAATCCAGAGTGCAATTAGACATATCTTCAACCATGCCCTTACCATGTAGTTTTCGAAGGCCCTTTTCTCCAATATGCCCCAGTCTTTGATGCCACAACATGGTCTTTTTTTCAGGGACGATATTGGTCTTGTATTTTTTATTTGTCTGCTCAAGGACACCAGAACTGTTACACCCATTAGTTTAAGTTCTTCCCAACAACTTGTACAAAGTTCCACACCGAACTCCCCTCATCAACACCATTTCTCCTCGTACCATCTTGCAAGTGCCCTTTCCAAATATAGTATCCACTCCTACATCATCCAACTTGCTTACAGATATGAGGATCTTGGCTAGTTTTGGAATGTGCAGAACCCCAAGGAGAGTTCTAATCCTTCTATATTTTAGCAACAACTTAACCCTTCCATGTCCCAAGATTTTGGTTGTCAAGTCATCTCCTAGGAATACATTAGCACCATAGTATTTTTTATAATCAGAGAACCACTCCCTGTGAGGACTCATATGGTATGACACACCTGATTCGATCAACCATACATCACGGTCTCCATGTGTACCTGTATATGCCAGGTAAACATCACCTCCTTCTTCAATGGAGGTTTTTTCCTCTGGAGAAGAGGTACTATCATATCCCTTTGGTTTATCAACCTTCTTAGACTTGAAATCTTTCTTAGAATGCCCTGTTTCACCACACTTCCAGCATTTCCTCAAAGCTTTTCCTGGAGACTTAGATCTACCTGTATATTTAGGTCTCCCCCCCCCAAAGACTTACTAGGATTCCTGTCTTGGGTACACCCTCTTACAAATAAAGCATCTGTGCTATGACCATCCATGCTTTTCCACCTCATCTCTTCAGATAACAAGGATGCAACTACATCCTCATACTTCAATGTAGATTGAGTGGTACTACCAATTGCTACAACCAGATTATTCCAAGAGTCTGGAAAAGAACATAGCAAAGTAATACACTTATCTTCTTCTGCAATCGTAATATTAACAGAGACAAGTTGACTTACTAGAGCATTAAAGGCATTTAGATGTTCTGTCACAAAATCTCCCTCTTCCATCCTAATATGATACAACTTCTTTTGAAGAAACAACTTGTTTACCAGGGACTTTGATTGATACAAATTCCCTAACTTATCCCATAGTTCCTTGGCTGTAGATTCTCCCGAGACATTCAACAACACTGAATCTGCCAGGCAGAGTCGAATAGTATGCCTTGCTCTTCTGTCCAACTTATCCCAATCTTCCTTTGACATACCAGTAGGTGGTGTACTAGTAGTTTGTGTACTAGTAAGTTGTGTACCATTCGACTATGTGCTAGTAGGTTGCGTACCAGTAGGTTGTGTACCAGGATCCACAACGATCCATTGTTCTTTGTCTACGAGAAGGTCCTCCATCTTGAGCTTCCATAGCTCAAAGTTTTTACCGTTGAACTTCTCTATCTCGGTTCTAGAATATCTCACCATTCCTCTTTCTACACTCGAATATCCACTGCAAAATCTCCCACTAAACTGAGGTTTATCACAGGCCCAAGATAAACTTGATCTATCAAGACCTAGCCAAACCCTCAACAACAAACGCATCCCTCTGAAGCCAAAATCGAGCTCTAATACCACATGTAAGTTTTAAACCTATGAAGTAAAGTAATGCATATAGATTCTTAAGCAAAAAAAAATTTAATCATTGGCTCATACACATAGTACAAAGAGATTTATACCGGAAACCCTCAACCGAGGAAACCTTTCTTATATTTATTATATCTAATTTCACCATTCACCATACAATATATACATTTTTTAAGGTATTCCGTAGATATCAAAACCCTAATCCCTTAATCCGGGATTAATTTAGAAAACTGCTAAAAATAGCAAAAACAACCCCCCAAAAAATTTCGGGGTGTTGCCTCGAACGCTGTGGATAACCATGGG
>ML860175.1:0-22498 GCA_009831015.1 Picea engelmannii
GATCCTTCTAGAAGCGGAAGCTTCTATTAGGTCTTCTTACATCTGCCTTATTCTATTTTATTGAAAGGTCTTATTAATATTGACCTTTATTACATCTGAATACATTGATCTACCTATGTGCGGGTTAGGACCTTAACAGAGTCCTCCAATAAAATTCTGATCAAGCTCATTAAGAAGCTACTGGAGGACAATAAAAGGGCCTGGGACTCAAAGCTCAAATTTTCTCTTTGGGCTGATCGGGTGACAACCAAGAAATCCCTGGGCATCTCACCTTTCCAACTTGTTTACGGAATAGAGGTCATTTTCCCCACTCAGCTCGCCTTAGCTGTAGCAAATTTCCTCCAAGACTTTGAAGGAGAACCTAACCATGTGGTCAGAAGGATTCATCAGATGGTGGAAGTGCAGTAGATCAGAGAAGAGGTCATGAACAAGGCCTACAATCATCAGCAAAAGATCAAGCAGGATTTTGACAGGAAGAGCAAAAAGAAAGAATTCGAGCAGGGTGATCTGGTGCTCAAATGGGATGCACCCAGGCAGGAAAAGGGAAAACACAGTAAATTTGATTCCCTCTGGTTCGGGCCTTTCAAGATCCTTGAGGTATTTTCAAACAACACTTACAGGTTGCAGGATCTGGAAGGCAAAGAAGTTTTCAATGGCCCAGTAAATGGGCATTTCTTAAAAAAATGTTTTCTGTGAGCCACAGTTGGCTCTTTTTGTTTTGTTTTGTAAATATTGTTTTGTTTTCAGCCTAATAAATGACTCCATAGCCCAATGACAAAGGCACTGAATCTGCAAAAGAGTTCTTAGAGCATCACAGGGACGACTCTATCCCCCATGGAGCCAAATGTTAGCGATATTTCTTGCAAGGGGGTTAGAATGCAAAGAAACGAGTTAAAACCCACTTGTCCTAAGTTTGGAATGCTTACGCACCTATGGTAAGCTACAAGCAAGTTTGGGCGGAAAAAATTCGTGCACCCAGATCAACGGTGCATATAGGATTCTTCCCCCCCCCCGCCTTTCTACCTTTAAGCGGAGGGGGGGGTCCGGAATCGAAGGCACATCTCTTTGACGGTCCTAATCGGAGTGCTCGGATCAACGGCGCTCAAGGCTATTCCGGACCCCCCCTGCCTGTCTACCTTTAAGCCAAGGGGGGGGGGGTCCAAATCAACGGCGCTCGCGTGATCCCATCCTCCTCAGTTGCTCTATGTTTAACCAACGTGGGCCCTTCCCCCATTATGTCATCTTCCGTAGCCACCTTTCCCCTGCTGCCGTGTGTCATCTGTCCTTCTCCACTCTTTAGTCCAGGTGTTCCTTTCCCCATCTCATCATCCACTCACCACCTGCCCTGTGTCCCGCTCCCCTCCACGTCAGCCTCCCACTAAAATGTGCCCATCACGTCTCCTCTCTTGCCTCCTCCGCTTATCTCCTTTTTCCATGTGTCTCCCTTGTAACCTCTCTCGCCCCCTCATCTCTTCATGCCTCTCCCTCATAGCTTTGGCGCCACTATCCCTGTCGTGGGCCCCATTCTCCGCACTGGCCTCCACGTCTATTCATCAGGTCGTTCAGCTAATCCAGGTGGCAGCACGAAGGGCCATCCACGTCCTCGAGGTGTCGAGTTGGCCGGACCGTCCTCAATCCCAGGGAAGCAGTTATTGAAGTGGTTGGTGGTGGTTAGACATCGTCTCCACCATAATGGGAAAGTCCGACGACGAATTAAAGGCACGTCGATTCGCCCACGGAGCTGTCAGAAGTCTGATTGCGTCCATCGTTGGTGCACGATTATTCAAAGATTGTAGGCACAGATTGTCAGAATCCATGCAGATGCAATGTGTTCAATGTGACGTCTCGATTTTGTTGTTGTTGTTGTTTTGAGTATATGTAGGCGTTTTCGCCATTTTTGTATCTATCGATGGTAGAGCAAAGCTCTCGACTGTAAAGTTTTAACAACCATTCTGGTTTCCTGGTTATGCATATGTGTTTGAGATTTCTTGTTTTATGACAAACAATTTTCCTTTTCCATATATGTTTCGTCTCATGCCAGAGAGTTCATGATCGAATGCTTCGTATGAATTAGCACAGTTATGTTATGATAAATGATTTATTGTTGTATTATTGTTTTCTCTGGTTTCCTGCATTTGGGTGTAAGAAGATATTGCTTTCAGATGCCTTCTCTCACAGTCTGTTAGAAACCTGAGGCTTATAACAGTCCCCTGCACTCTTCTCATGCAAAGTCTTCCACCTGCTCACCCTTATTACAACTCACTGTTTGGAGTTTCTCTAAGACCTCACTCGCTTATACATGCCTGGCCTAGTTTCAGAGTTGAGACGATATTGTTTTGAGTTTTCTTCCATTTTGATCACCCCTTTAAACAAATCGTGACATAAAACTGATGGGTTTCAGGCTCATCTCCTGCAAGCAATCCAGGAGTGACTTCTGACGCTAAATTCATGTGGGCCCCATTTGGGTAAGTTAGTACATTAACTTCTCGGGGTCATAACGTTTGCATGCGATCTTTGTTTTAGGCGTATGATAGCTCGTTGGAAATGTATCGTCGAGGAGATTCATTTTGGGGCCTCAATAATGCCTTCTTCTATCATTGAGTTGAGTCAATATTGAAAAACCTTCATTTAGGCCTTCAAAATGGCCCCAGAAGTGAAAACTGCAAAAAATAGTAAATTGCCAAAATTGCGAGAAAACTTTTTTGAGCCAGTTGGAAAAGGTGGGTGGCCACTAATATCCATCTGGATCAAATCATATGGGCATATGTGTTTTATCCCAATTCACATTTTGGNGGGGGGGGGGGGGGGATTTAGGAGTTAACCTTTACTTGGTCAAGGGTTACATCACATGCTTTACTACGACACATAGTATTAGCACATTGTATTCCAAGTAACAAAGCCTATTTAAAGGCTCAATGTATCTTATTGTAAAGTGCCTCAAATATCCATTGTTGTCTGAATTGGCCAAAGGTAATGAATATATCTTTGTGTGTTTTTCTCAACTTTGTGTTTTGATGTTAGTTCTAGTCTTTAATTGATGTGTGCATGTTTTCATTTATCTCTCTCTTGCAGGTAAAAATTTAACAGTTTGTTGTTGGGAATGATTGTTTTAGAAATAAAGTTATTATGGCTACCATTGTTAATGATGGTGTGAAGAGGTTGGCCTTTGAACCAAGTTTGTATGTGACTAGGCCTTTATTTATGTATGTACTATGTGATGCATACGAGTTCAAAAAATGCATATAGGAGAGAATTGTGACTTGTGTATCTTCACCAACCCTTCCCTCAAGGTTGGAGGTGGGATATGTTAGGGTAAATTTATACTTTAAAGGGTGTGGCTACATTGAAGGGAACTTTAGAACCACAATTATAGAAGTTGTCTACACTTGTGAATCACAATGTCCTTCAAATGTTTCAGGAAATGATCCTTCATGGATGTAATTGTCATGGCCTTTTTCATTTTAGAAGATAGTTTGATGTTGTAATGAGCCTACAACTATGTGAGTATAGTTTATACCTCGACAAGAGAAAACATTTTTATGATTAGACAATTGTGTGAATGAAATGTATGACTTGGAAGGAGCCACTATTATGATACCAATGTTGTGTGTGTGTGTGTGTGTGTGAGAGAGAGAGAGAGAGAGAGAGAGAGAGAGAGAGAGAGAATTCTACTTCTTCTAGTGTAATCCTCTGAGACCAATGTTCCATGGATGAATGGATAAGAGCATATGTTTGCTACTTTCATACATTGATGATCCACTTCGAGTATCTAAATCAAAGGACAAATTTAAATTAATAAGAGAAGTGATTAAGTTATGGGATCATAAGCATTGCTAAAAATGAAGAAAAAATAGATTTTCATTGTTGTATATATGTTGTATTCTTTTAATGTAGGTAGATAGTGCATGAATACACGACTCGAGGGCTCGATGTGAGTTGTAGTTTTTGCATGGTTTTCATCCCATGCTTTTATACCCATGCTTTTCTCGCTTAGAGGATTAGGGTTGAATAATGTTGTGGAATACCTATATATTATATTTTGAATTGTTTTGTTAATACAATAAGAAATAGGTGTGGCTTTGAGTTCACTAATTTTCCCAATTAATGGTTTTTAGTGTAAATAACTTGTGCATTGTGTATGTGCTATTGTTATTTTCTTAAGAATTAATTATCATTTCTTCTCTTGCATAGATTTACCAATCACCATTTTTCTATAGTAACTATGAAATGATTTGTACATTTCTCTATGAAAGAGAGAATAAAAATGAAAATATGTTATGGCAGCTACATTTGTCTAAGAGTGTGTGAAACAAAGAAGTGCAAGGTAGTAAAGGGAATGACTAATTATGTATTATAGATATATATCTATTATATTTCATATGGTACATAAGATTACATTTAGTTTAGAAGAATGCTTGTTGAGTTGTTGAAGTGATTAAGTTCTTTAACTGAAAGTGGAATGAAAATGGAGTGATTGTTCATCTTCTTGGAATACCATGTGTTGTTACTAGCACAATGTTTTTGTTGTGTAAGGGTGTCAATTGAGCTTCCATAACAATCCAAATGATCATGGTTGGCATCCCAGGTTGTAGGTGCATGTGGAATGTGGGGAAATGTACAACAAGCACAAGGATGCTAAATATGTTGAGGTGAAGAGAGTTTGTTGATGTGTGCATGCATGTGCTATTGGGGAGTGCACATGACATGTCGATGTGTCTATGTGTGTGGAAGCATATATGGAGTGCATGCAAATTCTATCAAAATATGTGCATGTAGGTCGAAACTTGTTGCACACAATAGGATTTTGTGCTTTAAATGTTGTGGAGGTTTTACAATTGTGAGAGTGCTACCCCTCAACCTAACCTGCCAGCGACGATGGGAGGCCTCTAGGGGCCTTGCATATTGGATCTTGTTGGAGGTTTTGTGCACCCTAGCTTTGGAGTAGTGCACAAAGTTGAAGGGTGTTGAGATGGTCTAGACAGAGGAGGTTGGCTCCAAACATGGGTGCTTCTTGGCATGCTTAAGGTTGTACTCAAAAAATATGGGGTTGTGCTTAGATCGCTCAATCCCTACTCATGCATGATTCAAAGGTTTTTTATCTTGGTTGTTAGATTTGATTTGCTTGGATGTTGGATAGAGGTGATATCTAGTGGATATATGTTTCCTTGTTAGTCCAATAAAGACATGATTTTTTATTCCTTTTTTATTTTTTAATCTTAATAATCCATTTGTATTCATTTGAATATTCAGTATAGGGGATGTGGTTGACATTATTTCCTATTGGATGGATCTACCTAGGTCCTTCATCATTCAATGTGTGATAGTTGCTTAATTTTTACCTATAAATCATAGTCTTTTATTGGACAAATATAACATAACATGAGGATAAATGAGGAGTGGTATTGCAAGAAGGGAGCACTTAGATGGGAAAGTGGGAATTGTGTTAGTTTTTTTCTAAATTTGGAATAGATGAAAGAGTGAGTAGATATATTGAAGGTGATTATGGTGGGTATGATTAGTGCCATAATTTAAAGCATTGTGGCACTTAGGAAGGAGATTTAATCTTTTATTCATTGTCATGTAAGGTGGAAGAATTTTGAAACATGAATTGTTGAGCAATAAACCAATGCAATGATTTTGATTAGGTACTTGGTTTAGAGAAGGGGCAATAGGAAAGTGAATGTCCTAGTGGAGGTCAGTTCTATCATTTGGTGGTACAAAATATGAGAGAGCCAAAACGTGGAATAATAATGTTGAATAGTGCTAGATAATTAATGGGCTCTTAGATAAATATATTAAAATAAAGGGAAGACATTTTCAAAGATAACCACCTCCCATATCGTATTAAGTTTTACCTATAAAGAAAAGGAAATTATCTATGTAGTGGCAAGTTTTTGTGATGAATATTAAGTTAATTTTAAGTTTTCTCTCATTCCATATCAATTGGTATCAGAGCTTATGTTCTCGACTTCAACAATGAAGCAAGAAAAATGACTCAATCCCCTCCAAATCAGGCTTACATAACCACATTCTAATAGGAACTAGCTCCCTCTACAACATTTTTTTTATTTCTATAACAACAATAAATGTTTCAACAAAAAATATTATATTTGTACCCCCAAGGTTTCTTTACAGTCAGCTCAACATTTCTCACCCAAACTAGCAACTTTCATGAGGAGTTCTAACATTTGGCTTCTGGTCGACACATTTTGTGATCTCCATGGAATTTGCATCACAACATTGGAAAACTCAAAATTATCCAAATTCCTATAAATAATTATGTAACCAATTTAGTTTAACATTCAAAAAACAAGAAGAACCTAAAATTTTCCATCAGCCAAACTCATGTAGCAACTGTAATAATTTTTCTAATGTGGTTTTTCAATTGCTCTGGTGGAGCCATTTAAACTCAAGGATTTGTCCTCTCTCTACAATTATTTCTATCCATCAACAATCCATTGGCGACTCACTAGAACGACCTAAATATTTGAGAAAGTTTCAAGATCAAGAGAATGCAAAAAGAACAATATTGTTCCCACACATAAGCCCATGGATCCTCATAAGGATAACCATAATGAAGAACTCTCCCTCATCACTCTGCAAATTCTTCTTTTCCAACAACAACAACAATTTATCTAGCAACAACAATAGGTTCTCCAGTGTCTGGCCACTTTGGTGGAAGACATGAAGATCTATATCTCCAAACCAATGCCTCCCTCAAAGGTCACTCTCACTCAATTTGTGGGCTTGTTTTATGGAAAATAAGTTGGTGCTTGGATTTGAGAATTCTCCATTTATTTTAAGCATAAATATAACTTGTCAGAATGGGACAAGATTACCTTGGTCACTTGTCACTTCCAAGGTCTAGCTTCCTAATGGTGGTAAAATTATTAGCATACATGGGTCAAAGAAAATTATCTTCATGTTGAATTTAATGAGGAGGTCGTTCAACCAAGTTCCCATGATATCACTAATTGGTACAAATCCTACACTGCTCTTTGTGAGTTCTTCTATATGCCTGGCTATAGTGAAGGCCTATGGTCCACATGTCTTCAACTTTGGAGATTTTCCAACCAACCAATCCAATAATACATTAAAATTTTCTAAAAGCTCCAAGCACATATCTCCATTTCTAACCCAAGACTGTTGATGATTACAACTACGTGAGACATTCTCCAGGACACAAACTGATTGAGTCGACCTGAGAGAGAGCCCCTGAGATGGGCATGTGGTTCCTATCTGAGACAGAGTTGGAACGTAGAGATGGCCTCCTCCTTACAGAGAGTTGAGAAGAAATACATATGATTCTCTTGTGTAACACAATGATAAAGGAGATCTACAGAGTTGGATGTGCCTGTGGCTGAGCACAAGGTGAACATGTGAATTACCATAGAGATGGGTGCATTGTCATGAGAAAAAATGGAGATGATGTATTAGCCTCCTTTTAGAAATGATTTGAGATGATGAATTACATATGACTCTCATGTGTAATGTAGTGGGAAAGAAGTTATGTTGAATGGACATGCTTGTGGATGATCATAGGTGAACGTGATCCTAGTGGTTGAGCACTAGTGAGAGTGGTTCTCCCATGTAATGCAGTGAGATAGAGATATGGGCATCCTTATTGATGTTCCCCTAGTGGTTGAGCACTAGTGAGAGTGGTTCTCCCATGTAATGCAGTGAGATAGAGATATGGGCATCCCTATTGATGTGCCCCTGGTGGTTGAGCACTAGTGAGAGTGGTTCTCCCATGTAATGTAGTGAGATAGAGATATGGGCATCCCTATTGATGTGCCCCTAGTGGTTGAGCACTAGTGGGTGTATAATATCCCTTGATATATTGTTCAAGAGTCAGATATGTTTGTAACCCTGATTGTAAATGTAAAGGGTACAGGTCGGCCCCACCTTAATGTAATTGATAATTAAAGTAAAAGATAATTAATCTGGTTAATATTAATTATATTATGATATAGAGAGATCGGCCCTGTTGTTCCAATAGACACTTCTGTTGACAGGTCAAGTCTAATATAAGTAAAGGTAAATTCCCCATTGAGGAATCATATCTTTTGTGTGAGTTTGGAAATTTCAGCAAGTACATCTTCTTGGGAATAGTGTGCACCTCTCTTGGGAACTAGTCTTCTAGGGTTTGCAAGCACCCTCTTGTGTGCTAGTTTTTCTTAGTGGTGAAGGTCTTTCTATTGAAGAATATAAAAAAGGATTTGGCTAGGTTTTATGCCCTTGTTGAGAAGGGTTTCCCAGGATACTTATTTTGTTCTTGTGCATGGTGTTTCTTCTTGTGATCTTGGTTGTTGCAACACAATTGTTTATGGTTTAAGTTAAATGCTAAAAAGGAATGAACTTCATGCTTAAACCTTGCTTATTGAAAAATCAACACGGACAAGGACTTATCATTAAGTTTAATTATGATTTATTACCTCATTTGCGCAATGAAGTAGCCATGTATCTCATTCATCTCCATCTTTATCTTTTCAACATGCTTTGACAGTAGAAAGTAATTTTGGAAACCATTATTTTTTCCATTGTTACCCTTATTTTTTTTCTCCTGGACATTCCTACTCACCCATGACTTTACCAACTCCTTCCTCTATAGCTTTCCACACTAGACAGTAAGTGTAATTTTCACAATACAACTACTCATAATAGTGTCGATTGTTGCACCCTTCAAGACCAATGCTTTGTTCAAACATTATTCTCACATCCTCTCAAGTGCCCTTTGAGGACATTATCAAAATTGAAAATACTACGAAATAAAATCCCTGAGTTGTTCTTATGGCCAAATATTATACCCCTTATAATCATGATTTGTTATTTACTTATAATTTCCATGTCAAGGATCTCTTAGCTACACTAATTCTTGAAAATGGTAGTCAAAAGAACCTTGTTTTTTATGCCATTTTTAAATCCATGGCGCTCAATGTAATCCCTCATCCCCACCCTTATCTCCTTGGTTGGGTGAATGAAGAGGATGAATCCTTATGTATTTCTCAATGATGTGTAGTTACGTTTTCTATCGACACACATTTCAAAGACAATGTTCTATGCGATGTAACCCCCCATGGACTATGCAGAATTTATGTTAGGTAAGCCATATCAATTTGACCACTTTTCCCAATATGATGCTTACACTTACTCTTATGCACTCACTAAATATGGACACAAGTATCACTTTCACTCATTGGAAAAACCTTAGCTCTCCCAGCTCTCATGCAATGACATTGTAAGGCAAGTGTATCTACATCAGTGCCTACACCTTGGAATTCTTCGTCAAACAAAATATGCTACTATTCATCCTCAATCAAACTCCCTACATCAGTTCTTGCACATTGTAAGGTAAAATTGTGTTCCCCCTCATTTCTATCCTTGGTTGCACCCTTAACATCCTCCTCAAAGTTATACACAAGACAACATCCACATTCATTTTATTAGGATGCATTTTGGAACTTAGCCACAGGGATATACAAATCAAAATCATGTTAATCCTATATCTCAAGGGCTACAAATAGAGAAATAATCTACTATTGGTGTTGCTTCAACTCCTATAGGTGTTGTACAACTTGGAAATTCCAACTTATAATGTTCTTTGGATGGTCAAGCACATACTACCACAAATGAAAGGAGATATTATTTCCTCGAGAAGACTTGTTAGCCTAATTGTGAGCTTCCTTTAGAATTTATGATACTGAGTGAGTAGGTAGAAAACATAGTGGCTTCAGTTAGAAACATTGTTGGATCATTTTCCATAATCACACCCGTAGTTACCATTAATATCTCATAATTTTCTTCTACAACACCTCCAAATCAATCCAATCATAGTGGATATGTTGTTGCTATAGTCATAGCATCACCATGGATTCCAATAGTTGTTGCACTAATTATGCCTCTTTTTACCACGACAATTCATTTAGTTGCACCACTCAACTATGTGCATCTAGATCGCCATCAATTCATATTAAAATGAAAGTTGTATTGCCCCTCTTTTAAATCAAAAGGAGAGTGGGGACCATGTCGACTTAAACTAGGACGAAATGGTATAGAATACGAGAGAGGAGAAATGGAGAATAATAATGTTGAGGACCTAGAGAACAATAATGATGGATAGTGATAGATAATTAACATGTAGTTAGTTTTTTGAATGCCTACTGGAGACATAGGTTTGTGGTATGAATCTTTCGAAGATGAGGTCCGCGATATAATTTTTGTAGGTCTATAGGAGGAGGAGGTATGTGGAAGGTAATCTCTCACTAGAATTCATCATGCACAATGGAGAGATCTTCCTGGATGAACATGAATATGAAAAACCATGGGCTAAGGTTAAGGTTGAGAAAATTATTGGTAGAGGTAGCGGTTTTTTTGTAGTGCCATTCACTCATGAAGCAAGGTGTCTACTATAATTGTCATTGGAGGAAGCTCTATGGATTGACCGCATGAACACATGTGTAAGAAGATGAAGGTTTGCAACAAGAACAAAATTTCTAATACATAGATCTTTTATGATCATTCAAAAGAAGAGTAATCTTTGGAGTCTTGACGACCTATGGATTTTCCTCAGAGTTGTGATCCAATGGATGGTGGTTTTTTCTTCATCTCATTTGAGTGAATATTTATATGGTTTCAACTCCAACTATGCTATGATTTGAGAGATCAAGGAGTCAATGTTAATAGACAAAACTAAGAAATTATCAGGATTTGGTTAAGTCTATAAGAGAATAATTTCATTATGTTATTGGTACATAAATATGCTCTAGGCTCCTTAGATTTCACAAATGTTAAATTTAAAGGAACAAAAGCATGAGAATTTCAAAACATCAAATCTGAATAGGGAAGTCTCATGCTCTGTAGGTACAAGTTAGGGTTTCCATAGGTAGTTGTTCTGAAGTCTTTGGATCATAGTGATAAGGATAGGGGTTGAGCTAGCACAAAGTGTTTGGTGATGATGGAAGACAAAGAAGTAGATTACATGCCCAATCTGGTAGAGGGATAATCATTTTAGGCTATCCCGAGACTTTTCCATCCTAGCATTCTAACTGAGATAGGGTGGACATGGTCAGAAGGGTCACTCCCACTAGAGCAAGACATGTTGGAAAATCTGGATGACCTCAAGTAGGCCTTCTTAATCCTTGATAGTGGTGGAATAATTAAGGGAAGTTATGATGGAGAGAGGGATTTTATCCCACTGCAAACATATTGTGGGGATATCAAATTTCATCTTTGTAACTCTTCGATGTAACATCCCTGGCCATCCATGCCAGGGCATGCTACACTAGAGAATGCTTTTATTCTCTCTACGGAACATATTGTAACATACCCAACATCCAATAGAGCTATGCCACATACATTTTTCTTTTTCGAACTGCATGCAATTGAACATATGCACACAGAACTCTTGTGGAAACTTTATATATAAAACATAAATAGAAAAATACATTATGTAAATGCACAGACTCATATTGAATCAATGTAAACATATACATGCAGAATATACAGGTAATACCCATAAATATAAAGACAGTTATAATCACACATAGGATAAACCCATAAAAATAAACACGTAAATAATAATGCAGCATGTAAATTTATCACACAATTGACACCTATTTTGGTAATAATATCACCAATTGCGTGAAGACCTTCCACAAACCTCCACACTGCTCATCACTCTCATCATTGGATCACCCTCGAGATGGGACTAAACTCCACCTGGGTAAAGGGATTCCTAATTAGGCTAATGGATCATAGACAACAAGAAACACTCTGTCATAGGTGCCCACTCAAACTAGCAGCCTACATTCCCTCATTCCCCACATTCCTGTCCCAGCCCAAGAAGTGTGCCCCTTCTCTACTCAACAATCCTTTGGCTTCCCCACTTCCTTTCCGATATTCAGCAATAGGCCAGACATGAAGTCTCAGAGCCCTGTAGTTGTAGTTTAGCACCTTCAGGAAATCAATTCCCATAAATTCTCTTATCCATAGAGGAATTTCTCACAGGCCTGACAACCTACCTCTTTAATAACCCACGGGCTTGACAACCTGCTTCTTCATTCCAACTCCCAAGCTAACCAGCTACACAAACAAGTATGGCTATGGATAAATGTTCAGGTACAGTGACATGAAGGTACAAAGGACAACTGACTGAGTGAGTGAATTTTGATGGATGATTGACTGAATGACTGAATGATGGCCGAAATCCTAGAAATAATGATAGAAAATGAACTAAGTCCAAACAATATGTATGCATGTCAACAACTTGACACTATTCATGTTGGGAGATACTTTGGCCCACTTGTCCCCATCTTTAGAACTTAGGATAAAATAATTATCCATACTTTATACTTTAAGAAATATTAATGTAATATTCCTTTTTGGCTTAAGCTCCCTAGCTTATCCCCTTTTCCTTAACTTTTAGCCCCCACCCTTTCCCTAACTAGTAGAGTTTAGTCCCCCATACTCTTTTATTGTGGTCGATCTACACACAACGATGTATTTTATATTAATTTTGAGACATATATAAAAGTAGGCACACTGGTCTTTAACATCTAGGCTCTCCTACCTAATAATCACAAAATTGTCTCACCAGCCTATAAAACACAACATATACACAAAGTCTCCCTGGCCTCAAAATCACGTGCACTTAAGTTGTTGCGCACGATATCCTAGAATGTGCACACTTCCTCATTTTACTGCGCAGTACATGCTCGCACTATGCCATGAAAGGTGCATACAAAAATGATATCAAATAGCTCACCATCTTAAGTACATTTTCATTTACATTACAATTGGGTTCGGCCTAGGGATATTACATTCGAGGATTTATATCTAACAACGAGAGACATGTTTTATTGGTAATAACCTAGACTTTAACCTAATGAGTGGATCATCCAAGGTGGAAGTATGGATCCATGAGAAACCCTCGCTAGAAGAAGATAAAAAATCTAAAAGAAGGAAATGCATCAAAAAAATCCAGAGCCGACAAGTCTAAATTTGTGTTAAAAAAATAGATTAAATAATGTTTTGGAACTGGAAGAGAAAGAATTTGTATGAATTTTTCTTGGTAAAAATATGTCTTGTGAATGTTTAAAGGATTGCATAAGGTTAAACTTTGAACCTTTGGTAGGATACACACCCCACATAATGGCCATGACTAAGGGGTGGCTAGTATGGGTTTTTAAGAAAATAGAAGAGATAAACAAGGTTCTACATAGAATATGGAAGTGGGGTTCCCAAAACCTTTTCCTATAGAAGTGGCATGTATACTTTGATGCAAAAATGGCCTAAGTGGATATTTTACCAGTATGGGTCTGAATATTAGGGATACTACTGGTATTATGGTGCGAGGATGTTTTTGGAGAAATAGGGAACTCCCTCAGGAATTTTATGAATTTGAATTATCTTTCCAAGACACCAGGTACTTCTATATGGAAATAATACTAGTGGGTCTTGAAACGAGTAAAGGATTGGTAAAGGAATTGGTTAGCAAAAAAGGTGAAGATTATTTTCAACTAAATCTTAATTACAAAGGAATTCCCTTCTGATGCAGGTGACGCCATAGCTATGGGAACCTCGCAATGGAATAAAATTACCCTAATTAGAGGAAGGTATGGACTCAGAAAAATCAACCACAATTTGTGGCAGTGGAATTTCCAGAATCCTTTCAAATAATTAGAATAACTAGAGTTATTAAGGAAAAGAGGCAAATAAAAGGTACCTTAGACAAGACATAGGCACCAACTGAGTATCCCTCAGCTTCAAGTCTTCAAAAGGAAAAAATTACATATGTTGTCAGTGACAACAAGGACCGCAAGAACCCCACGTGTAAGTCCTCTAAGTTACATTCCCCTTATAAAAGGAAATCTTCAGAAAATTTAGTTTTGGGAACGTGGGGGTTAGAGGTAGATACAAAGGATTTGGAGTCCATCAGTGAATTTTTTCCTAGACTTTTTAGGAATAAAAAATACTATTTCCCCAACCCTTATCCATATACCAATGAAAAATAAGGATCAGGTAGAAGAAGAAGCCTAGGTGGGGAATTCTAAAAACCCTAACCTGGATTATAAGGTCGGGAAGGCCTCTTGAGATTCTTCCCATCTAGAATCCTCCAAATATAACCTTCAACCCAAAATAAAAGTATTCCTTGATTTCCAAAGGAAAGGGTCAAGGGATTAGGGTTCATTGATGAGGAAAACTAGAAGCCAAACCAAAGATGGAAAAAGACGTATACGTCCATGGCATAGAAACAAGAATTTTCAGAGGTTAGATGTGGGAAACAACTATCTCTAATTAGGTCTATTATGGCATATGCCCCTAGTGAGGGGATTGAATGATATTCATGACCCTCAACTATAGAGGTTTGTCCAATCCCTCAAATAAATTGGCCATTGGGAGGCTTATAGAGACACTAAAACCCTCCATTATCCTCCTACATGAAACAATGACATATAGGTAAAATGTTTTTTAGGAACTCTCAAAAATTATGATTGGGTGGGATTTTAGTTACATTGATGCTATTGGGAAATATGGTCAAAATATTACAGGATGGAAAATATGATCTTTTACCCTATGTAACTCTTGGTCCTTTCCAATAGATCTAGGGGTATATTTATTTTCATTAGATAAGGGGAAATAAATCTATGTCCTAAATATGTATGGCCCCTACTTGGATAGAGTGGAATACTGGGACAATTTTTTTGGTATGAAGTGTATCGAGAGAAATATTGTGGTGATAGGGGAAGATCTAAACTTTACATTAGGAGCTTAAGAAAATTGGGGACCTGGTTCCCACATGGAATGTCTCTCAGTTTATTTTATAAAAAAGTTAGAATTTTTTAGCCTACTAGATATCAAACCAACAAAAATAAATCCAACCTAGAGAAACAAGACAATAGGGGTAGACAAAATAGTCAAGAGGCTTGACTACTTTCTAATATATGAAGGATTTCTAGATGAATTTATTCATGTGAGGTAGTGGGTAGCCTTGGGAGGGGACTCAAACCATAACCATTTTGTGTTATAAGAGGCCCCAGCCTAGGAAAAACTTCCCAACCCTTTCAAGCTAAATCTAGAATGGTTAAAGGAGGAATATTTTGTAAAAAATATTAAGGAGGGTTGGAAGCCTTGTGATTCTCACATAAGAGAATTTTCCTTTGTTAAATTTCAAAAAAATATGAATGAAGCAAAGAAGGTAGAATCCCAATGGGATAAGGAAAAAAAACAAAAAGATAAAAGGCTTCTACAAGAAATGGAAGCAATTCTCGAGACACTCTATAATAGTGAAGTATTTGGATTCTTGATGGAGGCTTAAAAGATAGAAGTAAATCAACTGGAAGAAAAAAAGAGTAATATATTACTAGATAAAGAGAAGGAATGGAGGCTCAAGAGTAGGGCCATATGGCTACAAGCAGGTGATGAAAAATCCAAAAAATTTCATCGTTATGAAAATGGGAAAAAAATAAACTCTATCTGGAATATTAACAAAGGAAATAGCACGTGGGCTACAAATTGTAAACGTGCAACAGATGAAGGAGTTAACTATTTATCCACTCTCTTCGAAGACTACTCCTAGGCCACAATCGTTGAATTAATAAGGCTCTCAAATTATTTTCCCAGATTTGTAAATGATGAAAACAATTTGGAATTGATGAAAGAAGTTGGGAAAGATGAACTAATCCAAACATTACAGAGCTTCCAAAGGGACAAAATCCCAGGGCTAGATGGGCTACCTATGGAATTTTTTCTAAGATGTTATGAGTTCATTGAAGGATACTTAATAAGGGTAGTAGATGCTGGATTACTGAGAGGGGGGGTGAATCAGTAATAGAGCAATTTAATCTTTTTTAACCATAAAATGCAAGTGTTATATCAATGTATCATTCTCATCCAATAGTTGCAGAGTAAATAAACAATGAACAAATGAGAAATCATACACATACACAGTACACTAGTGTTTTTACGTGGAAACCCAAAGCAGGAGAAAACCACATTTTTTTTTCTTATATGTATTTAAGAATTACATTCATTGGAAGCACCAACTTCCTTTGTTTTCTAGTTGCAACTAGAAGGAGGCTCCAACCCCCTAGTTTCTCAGGATACAACTTGAAGGAAGCTCCAACTCCCCAATTCTCTGGCTACAACTAGAAGGAGGCTGCAACCCCTTATGTTCTACGACTACAATTGAAAGGTGGCTACAACCACCTGCCTTGCCTCATCCAACCGCCCTAAAATACAAGTAGAATGATGAAACCATTGTCACACTATCACTGTGAGATATACTGTTGTAAACCTATACTAATCAACTTGCACCAAACAACCAGTACCAAACAAACTGTAATCAACCTGTACCATAAACAAGTGCATCAACGATGCACCAACCTGTACCTCAATCTGTGCCATCAAGGAGTGCATCAACCATGCACCAAATATGTACCAATCATGCATAAAATACACATAAACTATGAATCATCAAGATGTACCAACATCATCAACTGTACACCTCGTGTATGTGTCAACTCATCAACTACTTGTCTCAACCATGTATCTAACGTGTACCTCAAAAAAAATACCTCATCAATTTCATCATCCAAATCTCATTTGTAACTCTATAATAGACATGGTTTATATGATCACATACCAACAAACCTTCCTCAACTTTAACAACAAGAGACTAGCATTTTCATCAAATTTTAGTTTAGTCTCACATGACTAATTTTGGATTAGTCAACAACTCTAACTTGAAATAGTCATAACTATGTACCTGTAATGAATAAAGATATGAAAATAGTACATAATGTTCTTCAGTGTCGTTTATGCAATTCCTTTAGGTTTCACTACTTGGAACCTCTCAGAAAAGGAGTTATAGCAAAAATGTCATACCTTGTTGAATTTTGTCTTATTCTAGAGAGAGAACTTGTATAACATGCCCCACACAGAATATTTGTTGTATGGATATGAAAATGGTACAAAAAATACTACAAACTGTACACTAACCAATACATTTGGTCTTACTGCATTTTGATCTGTTATGAATAATTTATGATGTTTTTACCTGAAACACATGTTTTAGACTAGTTTCAGGACTAGCCACAAACCCTATTTTCCACGGATTGTAACTCCAAAAATGAAACGACCCACAAGCTGAAATTTTTATCACGTCTACTTGGATATG
Organism: Picea engelmannii; assembly: GCA_009831015.1. Lineage (NCBI taxonomy): Eukaryota > Viridiplantae > Streptophyta > Pinopsida > Pinales > Pinaceae > Picea > Picea engelmannii. Next base: position 17,177 of record ML860175.1, read on the forward strand.
TTTCTTCAACGACCTCCAAATTTAGAGGTTTGAATAATTCTAGAAAACAATTTATTGCGAAAATGGTGAGATGACCTATAATTAACATACCTTAGAAAACATCATCAAAATGATTTATCCTCCCTTGAATTTCGGCCTTCTTTACTTCACCTTCCCTCTGAAATTCGCCTTAGATATCCTTTGGTTACCTCAGTCACTTGTAGATATTCAATATGCTCAAGTGTGATTAAATGAGAGACCCTTGCCTCTTATTTATATTTTTATGTATCGTTCTCAAGGGGTTACCTTCTAACCATCTTAAACCAATTTCCTTATTTTAAGGCTAACCCACTTCTAACCACTTGTCCACTTAGTAAGTTCTCCATTAACTTTATTATTTAAATTATTTATTTGTATCCACTTTGACTTATAGTATACTCATCACTTCACTTTATTATTTAAATAATTTCTTCTTTGCAACCACTTTGACTACTTTGACCTTTTTGGGTTTCTAGATGACTCATGAGGGTTCTCCAACTTCACATGGCCATAAATCTCTAACCGTGAGGAGTTACGTGATGTTCCACATACCACCAGAAATGGAATGATGTGTAATATCCATCTAGAATAGTCTTACCTTCAAATATACTAAAAATCATACCATTATACATCAAACAAACTTGGGTCCATTACCCAAACCTTTGTGCTACCGAAATTCGCTATCGGACTTTCTTCAAGGGTTGACATCAATGACAACCAACCCAAATAATAAAAAATATCCCCCTTTAGCATTTATGGAAACACTCTGATGAAATACTGAATTCATATCACCCATGCTCCCCCTATGACCATCGCTCCCCCTGGAACCATGCATATGTGCTCTTTCTCCAAGCATTTACCTTTGCATCTGATAAATCGCTCCCCCTTTTTCATCAATGGAAAAGGTATATTTCCATCCTAGGTTTCTCCCCCTGACTAAAATCTTACTGAAACTAATCTCCCAACCTGAATTGTCCTATTCGTGGTGATTTATCATGTAAATATAATACATATAAAATAAGCATTCAAAAGCATTCATTTTGGAGTAGAAATTACTCTGAGTCTATGGTGAAGATACTCAAAGGCTTCTCATGGAAGTGGTTTTGTAAAGATGTCTACCACTTGTTCTTTTGTTCCCACATATTCAACTCTGATGTTCTTCTTTGCAACTTGTTCCCATAGAAAGTGATACTTGATTTGAATGTTCTTCGTCTTGGAGTGCATCACCAGATTTTTTGAGATACTGATGGTGCTTGTATTATGACAATAGATTGGAATGGGCTCATCATAATCAACATGTATATCTGTTAGAGTTTGTTTCATCCATAGAACTTGTGTAAAACATGTTTCTATTTTAATATACTCTACTTCGGCTATAGCTAAAGATAATGATGATTGTTTCTTGCTTAGCCAATATACTAAACACTCACCCGAGTAGAACGTCGCTCCACTGGTGTTTCTTTGGTAATCAATGAAACCTGACCAACATGCATTTGTGTAGGCAATAAGTGATATATCCTTTCCTTTTAGATACCATAATACAAACTCTTTTGTTCCTTTGAGATATCTGAAAATCATTTTCACTGCTAAGACATGTGATTTCGTTGGTGCTACTTGAAATCATGCCACCTGTCCAACTAGATGCATTACATCTGGTCTGGATGATGTCATTTATAGTAAGATACCAATCATTGATTTGTATTGCCTCTAGTCTGTAGACTTTGAATCATCATCTTTGCTCAACTTGCAATTGGTTTGCATAGGAGTGGTAACTGGTTTGTAATCTTCCATTCTAAACTTCTTTAGCACTTCTCTGATATACTTAGTTTGAGAAATAAAAATTCCTTGGTTGCTTTGACATATCTGAAGACCTAGAAAGAAGGATAGTTCTCAGAGTAATGACATTTCAAATTCATTTTGCATATCCTTTGCAAATTTCTGGCTTAACATGTCATCATTACTTCCAAAAATAATATCATCAACATAAACTTCAATTAATAAAATACCATCTTGAGTTACCTTGATGTAGAGGTTGTTGTATGCACTTCCTTTTCGGAACCCTGCCTATCGTTGATATTTATCTAGTCTAGAGTACCATGCTCTAGGAGCCTGTTTTAGACCATACAAGGCCTTCTTTAATTTACACACATAATTTGTGTTCTTTTACAACTGAAATCCTTCTAGTTGTTCAATGTAGTCTTCTTCTTCAATTTCTCCATTTAGAAAAGTTGATTTCACGTCCATCTGATACACTTTAATATTCTTGGAGCATGCATAAGCTAAAATAAAACGGATTGCTTCCATTATGGAAACTGGGGGAAATGTCTCTTCAAAGTCGATTCCTTCAACCTATGTGTATCATTTACATACCAATCTAGCTTTGTTCCTTGTAACTTCTCCATCTTCATTCAATTTATTTCTGAAAACCCACTTTATGCCAATCACATTCTTATTCTTTGGTCTTGGAACCATTTCCCAAGTATCATTCTTCTATATTTGATCCAATTCTTCATCCATGGCCTTATTCCAGAATTAATCATTGTTGGCCTCTTCAAAATTGTTTGGTTCAATCATAGATAAGAGTGCTAGGTGTGTTTGTTCTGGTGAATGGATTATTCTTATAGTCTCAACTCCTGCATCCTTGTTTCTGATAATCCGATCTGAAGGATGATTCTTCTGTACTCGTTTTCTAGGTGTCTTTGGAGGCACTTGCTAAACTTTCTCTTCTACTTTTTTTTTATCATCTTCATCTTCCCCTTCTACTTCTTCTTCATCTTCTGCTTCCTCTTCATAAAAAAATTCCATTGATTCATTTTCTTCTTCCTTTAATTCTCGTCCACCTATTTCATAAATTGTTACATTGATGCTTTCCACAATTTTGTTTAACCTCAGATTGTAACACTTGTATGCTTTCCTTGTACTTGAGTAACCAACAAGTACTCTGTTGTCCACACGAGAGTCAAACTTTCTCATTCTTCCATCTTCTCTTTTGATGTAGCATTTGCTTCCAAATACTTTGAAGTTCTTCACATTTGTTGGTATTCATTTCCATAGCTCGTAGGGAGTTTTGCCATTGTTGTTTCTGAGAATTACTCTATTTTGAATGTGAATTGTTGTATGCACTGCATGTGTCCAAAAAATATCTGTCAATTTGGAATCCATTAGCATTGTTTGAGCCATTTAATGTACTGCCTTGTTCTTTCTTTCAACAAATCCATTCTGTTGAGGTGTCCTAGAAATGGAGAATTTCGTTTTTAATCCATGCCTGCTGTAGTAGTCCATAAATTCCTTTGAAGTGCACTCTCCTCCATTATCATATCTCAAACATTTGATTTTTGAATCCATTTCATTTTCAACCATCTCCTTTTAGACCTTGAAGTTTTCAAAAGCTTCTGACTTATTCCTGAAAAAGTAAACTGCAATCATTCTTGTATAATCATCAAATAATAACATAAAGTATTTCTCACCTTTTAAACCCTTTGTTGTAGTTGGTCCAACTAGATCATTATGCACTATTTCCAGTGGTCTTGTCATTTAATGTTCCTTTGAATTGAACCTGGTCTTTGTTTGTTTTCCTTGTTGACAATGCTTGCATAAAGTGTTGGTTGGTTTTGTGATCTGGGGAATTTCTCTAACTTCTTCCTTTTTGTTGACTTTGACAATTTTATCAAAGTGTATGTGACCCATTATTATGTGCCATAACCAACTTTCATCTTCCTTTCCTAGACAACACTTTTCATTTCCAATTTCACTTAATACATATATGTTTCTTGAAGTTCTTGCAGCTATTGCAATCAATTTTTCTGAACCTTATTTTCTTATCTCGCACTTTTGTGAATTGAAAGTAATTTTATGACCTTGGTCACACATTTGAATTGCACTTAGAAGATTATGTTTCATATCTTCTACTAGTAGAACATTTTCTGCCTTGGTATTCTTGTTACCAATTATGATTGTGCATTTTTCAATGATTTTATCTTAATCATCATTTATGAAGGAGATTGATCCATCTCTTTCCTTTCTTCATGTAAGAAACATGTCTTTATCACTTGTCATGTGTTTTGAACAACTATTGTCAACATACCAACCACGTTTCTTTTGCTTATCTTGTAGAGAGAATGTGCATTCTTCATTGCTATACTGGTTATGAGTTCTTATCCATGTTCTCTTCTGAGGTTCATGTATGTGATTGTTCTTGTTTTGTTGTGGTTCTCTAGGAGGGACTGTCATTCTACAATATTTGGCCATGTGTCCAAATTTGTTTCACTTGTAGCATTCCACTTCAGTGTTCAATGATTCAAACTTGTTGTAGCTTCTTCTTTGTGTTTCAATAGGCCTTCTTGGATAACCATTTTGTGTATGACTTTCAAAGTTGTTTGTTTTCCTCCTATTAGCTCTGTAATTTACAGCTTTATGTCCAAAATTATTGCATGCGTAACATAAACCAAAAAAATATAGTTTGATACCTGGGAGTTGAAGATCTTCTAAAATTGTAACATCCTCAGCCACCCAAAGGCTAGGGTATGCTACCTACAATCCCTCCCTTAGACTCCTTTCTTTTACCGATACCTTTTTAAAATTTCAGGATGCATAAAATAAAAGACTTTAATGACATGCACAACAATATCCAACAAGCATGCATACTCTAAGATTTAGTTAAACGATAATTAAAATGCACAGTGGAATACATTCATACACAAATAATAATATCACAACAAAGAGAACTTATTTTTATAAAAAGGCGACACCAACTGGTTGCAGACCAAGGAAATTCCACCCAACCGTAGACACCACTGCTCCAAATCTCAATAGTAGTGTCACCCCCGAGCTAGGGCTATGAATCCACAAGGATGGTTCCAGAGTGTACTTGGGTTCCCAAACCAGTCAGCTCTCAAGATCTCATAGGTTTCCCAACTCCCACAACAATTCAAGTACCCATCTCTCTTCTACCCAGCTTATAGCTCCCAAGAGACTGGACCTCCACCCTTCTCTACCACACAGTCCCTCAGGAAGTCCTTCTCCTTTTTCCATGGCCTCCAACATCGTTGGTCCATAATATCAATGTTGGAACTCTCAAGACTCGTAGTGGTGAGAAAAAGAGGGCACATGCCAACGCATCTCAGACATGCAGGCCCCAAGTCATGGCTGGATTGCACCAGCGACCATTATAGCCAACTATCTCATGGCTAATTCTCAGCAGTTCCTTTCCCTTTTCCAAGCCAAGACGCATGTGAGGATGGATCAATGAATGGGTGAGTGAGTGCATGAAAGTACGTGAGGGAAAGAATGGTACATATAGGAAAA